>JAMLFT010003008.1:0-23292 GCA_026544285.1 Pachyrhizus erosus | reverse complement strand
GAAAATTTATTTATTTTTTAAATTTAATAAATATAATATTTAATATTATTATTATTAAATAAAATTAAATTTAGATCTCTTAAATAAAATCTTGAATTTGAACTAGATAAAATTGTCAAAATTGTTGAGAACAAACTTTATTAAATTTGTAATAATTACTTTCCGTTACATATACATAGATAGGTATGAAAAGGTATATTTATTTAATAAGTATAATATTTATTAATATCATTAAATTTAATTAAATATTATATTTAATAAATGTAGTAATGAATTTAATATTATATCAACAAATTTATATTTTAAATATATTTTATCAACTATTTTTAAAAAAAAATAACAAAAATAATGAATAATTCAATGTATGTAGGTTTAGATATTATTTTTAAATGTTTATTTTTTATTTAATAAAATACTTTTTTATATATAAGATATAGAAAAATTCATGCATTTATTAAATTTAAAAAATATTTTATGTTGCATAAATATAATATTGAACAATATTATTATAATTATTTATAGATATAATTGTATTTTTTAAAACTTTTTTTATTTTTTTAGCGACAAATTTTACTTCAACAAATTAATTTGACGTATTTTATTTTTATTTTTTAAAACTTTTAAATTTTGTCTTTTGTCATGACATGTTGATATATGTGTAAATGTGGGTAGTAAAATTCATCAAAAATAAAAAAAATTATAGATAAAATTTACTAAAAATTAAAAAATTAACTTAAGATTCATAAAAAAATAAAAGTTTTGGAAATAAAAATACAGTTAGTTTATGTCACATTAGTTCTCTATTAATTAATTAACAACCGATTGATGAAAAGGTAAAATTTGTAAGAGATAAAATATATTAAATTAATATATTAAAAATAATTTTTGACAAAAAGTAAAAAATTAAAAAAAAGTAAAATTAAATCTTATTTATATATTTAATATATAGTGATATATTGATGACTTAAGTAATATTTTGATTTTTGAAAATAGAAAATTTTTTTTTATTTTAGTTTTATAAAGATTTTTATTTTATTTTGGTTTTAAGAGATTTTTCATTTTTATTTCTATTTTTGAAAAATATTATTAAATCACCATAATAAGAATGTTTATAACCTATGAACTTAGAAATTATCATAATATGATAGAATAGTCATTTTAATTTTTGACAATATATATTTTTAAATATCTCATTATAGTTTATTATCATTAATTATTTTGAATTGATAGATATTTAAAAATATAATTTATTAAAAATATTATATGTGACTATCTTGTCATATCTTAAAAATATGATAAGTTATTGAATTAAAATTGTTATATGTTATCAATTAATATTATTTTTAAAAATAAAAATTTAAATTTAATTTTTAAAGATTAAAATAAAAAAATTAAAAAACTAAAATAAAAGTATATTTTATAAGATAAAAAATATTTAAACTATGATACATACATATATTACGATAGAGTATTTTCACCATCATATGAGAATTTGGACTTAAAATAAATAAAAAAAATCCTTTTATTTTGGTTTAGAAGTATAGTTAGAAATTTAATGTAACCAGATTGATACAGTAAAATTTTCTATAGTTATTTAATTATAACTATTATTAAAATTAAAAATTGTTCTTTTGTAATAATATTTTAAAATCATATTTATGACAATTTCTAATTAACTAACAGTAGAAGAATCTTTACACTAATATATTAAAATTAAACTCCACAATTAACTATATATTATTCAAAATTGTTTTCCCCATTGGAGTTTGTTGTTTAATAAAAGATGCCATTTTTTTTCCTGAAGATAAAAGATGTTACCGAATATTTTTTTCAATGAACATAATATACATACTGAAAACAGGGATTCCCAAAGGTAGAAGAAATAATGGAACAATTAACATTCAAATTGAAATTTGAAGGTAAAAAAAATTCATTATTTTCAATAAATTTATACTAATGCATATGACAACAAAAATTCTCTGCATTTTTTTAGACATGTAACTTTTTGGTATATCAAAGTATTTATTTATCCTTCAGTAAAAAATTATATGAAAATGGCACATTTCTCATTCATGCTTTATCCTTTTTAACAAAACTCCAACCTTACAAGGTAAATAATAGTTATGTTCATGTCACAGTTTAGCTGAATATAGACAAAACCTTATTTTCAGACAATAAATTCCACGTCATCACCGTCTCTCTATTCTTCTCTCTATATATCCTTTCTCAATTCTTCCTCTTTCTTCATCGTTCTCCGTTTTCTCCTTTACTTATCGTATTCGGGTCGGGTTTTGCATTACTGGATCACATCGCCGGAGAATTCTCCGTCGACGAAGAGAAAATGACGGCATCCCTAGCGATGAGGCTCATGCTGCGGCGATCGCCGCCGCCATCCTGGCAGCGCAGCTTTTCTCGGGTGGCGTTGGACGCCCAAAAGGACGGCGCCGCCACGCTGGAGCTTCCGCCGTTCGACTACTCCCCGCCGCCGTATGCGGGGCCCACCGCTGAGGAGATTCTGGCGAAGCGCAGGGAGTATCTGAGTCCTTCTATTATGCTCTTCTACAAGACCCCAGTGAGTTCCGCGCAGCACCCGATTATTTCCCAATACCTATAATAAGAGTTTAACATCCTTTCACTTTGAGTGTCCAAGTTATATAATTTCTTTATGAAAACCAACAAATTTAAAATTTAACATATGATAATATATGATGAAATAATCGTGTAAAATTTTTTATATGTCTAACACATAACTGCATATTTTATTAATTAATATACTAAATATATTTATTAATATTTTTATTAAGTCAGTATTTGTATCTGTCAATTTTCCTTACTTATTTTTAACTCAATTCATATAATTTACAGAGTTGTAGGATTTCTTTTTGGTATTTAATAGAATGTAAGTGTAAAAATATTGGTGTGAAAGTTTTCTACAATTAATATTGATTGGACAACCGTCTAAAAAATGAATTTATTTTTTTATATACTTTCATGTAAGAAAAAATTATATTATTTGTGATTAAGTTAGTATACACACTATTTTGTGAGTGCATGTATCATTTATTTAATATTTTTTTTACAATTAAATAAAGGGTAAATCAGTCAGCAGGTTTTTAAATTATTTAAAAAATTTTAATTAGGCCTCAAATTAAAAAATAATAATTGATTATTTCATCATATAATTTGTTTTAATTGAGCGAGTTCTTAAAATTTTTAAATCATTATAAATTAATTACAAAAATTTACTTAAAAAATTTCAAAAGTAAATTCAATTGCAATATGTGAAATAAGTTACAAAAAAGCGATACACATTTAATATCTCATTTAATATATAGTATTAAATGAGCATTAAAGAATAGAGATTTATAGAGAAATAATTAATGAGAGAGAAATGATTGGGTGGGGTGGGGAGCAGGTGAACATAGTGGAGGGTAAGAAGCAGTACTTGTTCGATGAGAAGGGGAGAAGGTACGTGGATGCGTTTGGAGGGATTGCTACGGTGTGTTGCGGGCACTGTCACCCTCATGTGGTTGAGGCCATAGTGAACCAAACCAAAAAGTTGCAGCACTCTACGGTTCTTTATCTTAACCATGCCATCGCCGATTTCGCTCAGGCTTTGGCTTCCAAGCTTCCCGGTAATCTCAAGGTTTGCCCCTCTTTTCCACACTCTTCGTATTTCTATTTTATTCATAAATCTCATTTATTCTTGTTTTTTTTTTTTGTTTAATTATATTTTTTTTCTCCAAAGGTTTATAATGTAATACATTTTGTTTCCTATTTTTTTTTTTTCAAGTTTTGCCCTTTAGTTTATAAAATATCACAGGTTTTGCTTTTCAGGTAAAAAAATTACTACAGCTAAAACACTTTGTCACTGTTTAAAGGAAAGATTGCCATAATTAAAATAAGTTTGAGATAATTTTTCATAAATTGTGGAGATTTTTTCATGTGGAAGTAAAATTGGTAATGTTTTTTTAAAATTTTATTTTTCTTTTAAAAACTTGCATAATTGTCATAATTTTTATTGTATTTTTAATTAAAAAAATTGTCTTTTATAAATAAAGCCGCCCCTTTTTATGATGTAAATGACGATAAACAATAATTGTTACTTTCAACGTTAACAATAATTGTTTCTTTGTTCTCATTTGCAAATATAAAATTATAACATTAATTGGATTCCCAACTTACACCCATAGTAATAAACAAGAAAAAAAAAATTTATCAAGCAGTAGCTGAACTTGAATTAATAGTTTAAGGAGAAAAAAATAATTTTTTAATTTTAAGATCAAAGATGGTATGAATTATTCATTGTGATTCATTAGAGGCTGAGAGAGTCGATAAAAATGGTTTTAAAACACATTTTTACTGCTGCTACTTAGATAGAAAAAATAAAAATAAAAAGTAAAGTAAAGCTAAGGACTATTTTGTACAAAGTAGTGTCTTTAAAATTGAGGCAAGTTTAATCTTACTCCTAAATTAGAGGATCCTTAGCTCCAATTTCAATAGGCGAAGTTCAAAATTCTGGGAGTTGTTGCCACGTAAGCCACTATCTCAAGAGATGGGCATGTTTTAATGATCTAGGTAGAGTTTCGTATTTTATTTGTAAAATATTGCTTTCTTTGTCCCTATATAAAGTATGTTAATGTGGTTCGTGGGATTGAGATGCACATGGTTTAGTATCAAATAATAAATAGTATATATGTCAATAATGTCATTGTCATGCGATAGATATATAAACAATGTTAAGTTTAGCTGAAAAAATAAATTAGATCCCTCCACTATCAACATTAAAATAACACTTAACACTTTAAATATGATTAAATTTATTTATAGGAATAATATTTGGCAACTTACTATATTTGCTGAACCATATATTTGTTAATTTAATTTTAACAAGAGAACCACATTTGAAATTACTAGCATAATAAATTTACTAGATAATATCTCAATGTTAGATATTTCTTGTAGTAACCTTTCAATTTGATAATAAGTGAAAGGTGGCTGGTGAAAATGGAATTAATAAAGATATTAGTAACCTTTTGTCTTTGTTTATTAAATATTACACACAGGTGGTGTTTTTCACTAACTCTGGAACAGAAGCAAACGAATTGGCGATACTGATAGCAAGGTTGTACACTGGGTGCCACGACATAATATCTCTAAGGAATGCTTACCATGGTAATGCAGCTGGTACAATGGGAGCCACAGCTCAAAGCATCTGGAAATTTAATGTAGTACAGGTATTAGCATTTATTATTTTCTATTATAAATTTTATATAAAAATTATTTTTTATAATTATCCTATTAGTATAAAATATTTATTGACTTTATTAATAATTAATTTTCATAAAAAAATTGACCAGTCACCTTAAATAAAAAATTTTATATACAAATTGATCTACGATATATATAAAAAAATACAAATTATTTTTTTTAAATAAAATAAATTATTCATTATTAATATAACTTTTTTGCATGATTGTTTGTAATTGAATAATATAATAAAAAAAATTACACTTTTAGTATCTAAATAATTTACTTTGTTAAAATTAATTTGTATATTAATTAAAATAAATTTTGAAAATAAATAATTTTTTTTTATAAATTAGTTTATGTATGTGTTAATTTATTTATAAAAGATAATTTTTATTTTCCGTAATGACTATTAAGAAGTTTATCAAAATATTACCTACTGGGTACATGAAATCCAGTACAGAAATTAACCACATAACAAGTAAAAAAAATTACAAATGTAATGTTTTTTTTTTTTTTGAAGAGTAATACATGTAATGTTAAGAAAAATAAAATAATAAAGATTCCCCGTTTACGGTGTATGAATCACCTCTTTTATTTTTTATTCTTTGAAACAAATAATTTAAATCAACTAGGCAACAATTGCACGTAATTGATGACATAGTTGAGTGGATTGTCACATCTGGGTAACTAAACTCCTTTTTTAACTCAACTTTCCACGTTCAACATCAACCCTGTTTAGCTACAATGGACGGGTGTCACGGGTCATAGGTAGCTACATTTCAAGTATCAACGACGAAAGCGATGTGAATATATAAAATGGACTTTCGTACTTTGCAATGTGTGGACTAATAATGACTAAAAACGATGTATATAAGTGGAGAGCTCTCGTCTCATGAGTTTAATTAGGTTTGTATTTAAATTTATAAGATGATATCTTAATCATTATTTGAGAAAATGTAAACTAAGGTTCCATGAGCAAATGATATTGCAATTATGTGGTATATGATTTGGCTTGTTTCAATGCTGAGTAATAGAGTAAAAACAAAATGTATGTTACTATCGTTAGAATTTTACAGACAAGAAGATATTTGGTGCACTGTATACATCAATAGTTATCAACTTTAAGACTCTTACAGATAAGTTTGAAATATTTCCTATATAATATCAGTAGTGTATTTCTCATTAATACGGAAGCGATGTACTTTCTTCCTTGCTTGTACGAAATTAAGTCTGATTATTTTTATTTTATATTTTGATAAAAATCTATATTTAATTTCGTTTTCACTTGTTTGTTCCAAAATTAAGTTCGATCAGTTTCATCTTATATTGTGATAAAAATTTATATTTAATTTCATTACGTTTTTTATACTCGTGTTTTTATTCTATTCATTTCACTCCTAGGTGATCGTTTGTTTAAGTTCTTTTGTTAAATTGTAACGTGTCTCGCTGGAAACATTAATTGAATATTATCATAATTGAAAATGACCAAAATCTAGAATGTAAGAACTAAAACAGAGTTGTTTAAAAGCTTTTCAGCACAGTTAACTAAATAGGTCAGCATGTTATGTATCATATTTGGCTTAGCTATGTGGGTTGTAAATTGTAATTCTCAACCATTTTGGCTATGAATGTGAATTTAAATTGTTCTATACTGTTTTTCTAATATGTTCTTGTGCTGGTATCGTCAACAGAGTGGCGTTCATCATGCTGTAAATCCAGACCCTTATAGAGGCATTTTCGGTTCTGAAGGAGAGAAGTATGCAAGAGATGTCCAAGATATCATTAACTTCGGAACTTCTGGAAATGTTGCAGCCTTCATATCTGAAGCCATACAGGTATCAAGCCAAATGCATATAGATAGATTCAACTTTCTTTTTTATTTTATTTTTCTCTTTCTTTTCTTTTTTAAATCTAAAACCATCTTATGACATGTCTTATGTAACAAAATATACTAAATTTACTTTTGATTAAAAGAATAAAGAAATTTAACACACCTTATACTGCTTTTGTTTGTGATAGGGAGTGGGGGGTATCATTGAATTGGCTCCTGGTTACTTGCCAGCTGTGTACAATACCATAAAAAAAGCAGGAGGACTTTTTATTGCTGATGAGGTTCAGGCTGGCTTTGGTCGCCCTGGTAGCCATTTCTGGGGATTTGAGGCCCACAATGTTACTCCTGATATAGTGACAATGGCTAAGGTAACCTTTCTACTGGTGTTGAGGATATGAGCTAGGTTAACATTTACGGTCACAGTTGCGGTTTTGTTGTGATGCTTGATTGCACAAAATTGCAGACAAATGTGGCTACAATTGCATTTACAATGCAGTTGTGAAAAATCCACAATACTTGATGTTGTGGCCGAAATTGTGATTGTGGACTGATTTTAAAAACCTTTTTGGTTAAGTTGATTACTTATACTTTCTACAACCATACAATATGCCCCAAAAAAATACTTATTTATCTGATCATGAAATGATGCATAGCATAAAATTTTGTGATTGCATGAATGTCTTATTTGTTAGCTTCTTTCTTTATTCTAAATTTGGCAGGGCATTGGAAATGGCATTCCCCTTGGCGCTGTGGTAACTACTCCAGAGATTGCAGAGGTCTTAACCCGCCGAAGTTACTTCAACACCTTTGGTGGGAATCCTGTTTGTACTGCTGCAGGGTTGGCTGTTTTAGAAGTAATAGAGAAAGAGCAGCTTCAACAAAATGCTTTTTTGGTTGGATCCTATTTGAAAGAGAGGCTCACTGCGCTCAAGGACAAATATGAATGCAATACTTTTCACCCCTTCTTATTCCTTTCCCACTATAGTTATACACGCATACAAGAATTCCTTCTAAGCATAATTAGGTTATGTTTGGATAAAAGTTGGGAACATACTTTTGGGAATTCCTATGCACATTCCCGAATTCCAAAACACAAAATGAAGAAAGAACAATTTGTTACTTTAGGGGTAAAATTACTTTTGAGCTCCCCCAACTCACATCCAAACATGCATTTATTCAAAAGCAGAGGATATTTACTGATAAGACATTAGAAACACAAAGCTATCATGATTTCATTTTAATTTACCAATTTTATAACTAAACTTGGTTACGTCTGCAGTGATTGGTGATGTGAGAGGAAGAGGCCTGATGCTAGGAGTTGAACTTGTCACTAATCGTGAACTTAAAACTCCAGCAAAAGATGAAACATTGCATGTAATGGACCAAATGAAAGGTAAAATCCATATCCCTCTAGATACACATTTTGGTTCTAGCCATATTTTTCTTCTATATTACTAACTGGTCATTCTGCATTACTCCAGAATTAGGAGTACTTATTGGTAAGGGTGGTTACTATGGCAATGTCCTCAGAATTACACCACCCTTGTGTTTCACCAAAGAAGATGCAGGTTAGACTCGGCCTCAATGTCTCTTTGTTAACACTATACAGCATTACTTTGTGTTAGTTACAACTTGTGTTTTCTTTTGGTTGCAGACTTTGTAGCAGACGCAATGGACTTGACCTTGTCTAGAATGTGATGCATAGCCAATATCCTAGCGTTAATAAAAGTCCATTATATATCATAAGTAAAGCTGTATCATGTCAACTTCATAGCGGGTAAATTTACATATGTGTGCACCAAATTACCAATCTACCATGATCTTGGGATGTGCATGAACCAACAACTCGTTGTCTCTTGTTTGATGTTTATCTTTCCAAATGAATGAGCCAACAACTCGTTGTCTCGTGTTTTGTTGTTTATCTTTTCTCGTATTCTCGTCCTATGTTATTAGCTGTTGCTAGTAACTTCATGCGAATCCTGATCTTACTATCGTTTTCACTTGTGCCTATTATTGTCGATAGTCTATATTATATTTATTATGCCAAAACCAATAATTTGGCCATTGGAAGTTTCTAGCAAATAACACAGCACCTTTTTTCTTTTTTGAAAAAAAGAATCATATCGTTTTCTTTATTCAGCTTCTACTATAAAGTATCCCCAGCTCCATTTGGAAAGATATAAATGTTTGCTTGCCTTATCCATTGTGACACAAATTTCGATCGATACCTTCGTGGGACAGTATTCCAGTTTACATCATTGGTTATCTGTGTGTTATCAGTTATCAGCTATGCGTGCGTGTCTTACCTTTGTTTTTATTTATTTTCCAAAATTTGACACTTTAAATAGATAAAGAAGACAATAAAAAAGAAGAAAAGTTAGTTGTGTTATTTGCTACAACTGATTTAAAAAGAAGGAAATGAAGAGTACGTTAGGACCACTCATTTTTTGTCTGGTCCAGAATGGTATGAAAGCAACGGAAATGAATAATAAAATCACGAATTTACTGGCGTGTCCATCTGTTGCTCGTGCATTGTTGTATAATCGATTATATGTTTTATTTTTTAAAAAATATTTATTTTTAATTGTTTATTTTTAAATATTTGTTTATAATTATTCGTTTTAATTATTTTTTTAAAAATTGTTTATACATAAAGGTAAAAAAGTAATTTTTATATATTATTCATTTTCATTCTTTTCTTTTTTATTAAACTAAACTATTTTAATTTAAATATTGTTTTTCTATTCTGTCATATTTCATCCATATCAAACAACTTCTGTTTTTACTATATTTTTTTTCTTTTCCATTCTCATATATTTTCTCATTTTCTTTCCTTTTCTTTTCACGTTACCAACCAGGGAGTGAAGGTTTTAACTCTTTACAAAATATCAGTAATAGTAACTAGTAAGGCTAGATTGATAATTGAAAAGTAGAAACCACATGGAATTCTGTTTCAGGCTTTCAGGTGTTGATGTTCTATGTTTTATTGTTTTAATGCGGCTGCATAATTTCTTGTTCTGTTTATATTATGGATAATTACGGTTGCAGAGTACAGGGTTGGAATAAAACTGACCGTCAAGTTATGACTAAATTACTTAAAACGCTTTATTAGCTTTTGGTTCACGGATTAAATCGAATCAAACATAATATATGGCTTCAGTTATTATGATTTAGTATATTTTGAAAAGAGAACAAAACAAAGGTTTAATATTCTTCCATCGCATTTAAATATAAACAAAAATATTTAATTTTACACTTATTACAAATGTTAGTTAAATTTATTTAATTTTTTTGTTTCATATAAAAAAGAATGATATTTCTTAAACTATGCTTAATTATATTTATTAAAGATGGTATTTACATTTAAATTAATGCAACGGTATTTTTGGAATGTTAACATTAAATGTAATTAAATTAGTCAAAATTTATTTATATTTTAATCAATAAACATATGTTATTTTTCAATATTTGAGTAAAAAAGAATATATTTAAAAGTGAAGAAAAAAAAAGAAAACAACAAAACAATATGATTTATTAAGTTTTATTTTAGTTTTGTTCCGTTTAGTTGAATCAAGTGTTGAGTTGCTGGCAAGCATACCAATACATGACAATTTTTTTTAAGGAATTCACCAATACTTGACAATTTTACAAGTTTTTACTAACTAGACTTAAATAAATGAAACAAATAGATAGATAAAACAACATTTTGATTACAATAAAGAAATAAAGCAAAGAATCAAGTTTCAAACTATTTTTGGGTTTTATAAATAAGAATAAACTTAAAATAACAAAGAAACTCAGATGGTAAGGATTGTTGGGATTAAGTTTCACTAAATACTACTCTCGTTCACAACACACACAACATTCACTTTAAACCTCAATATATTAGTTATATAATGATATTATAAATGTCATTTCTTAGGTGAAAAGAGTATAAATTCCTTCATTAATTGTCAATTCCTTCCATGATTAGTAAAAAAACTTGTTTTAAGCTTTATGACCTAAAGATAACCAACAAACTAAGCACTATTCCTAGCTATAAGATTCATTGAGTATTTTACTAAAAAATATTTTTTAATCACAATCTTATCTTAAAAGCAAGCTACAATTGATCAAGTCATAACAAACAATAAGCACGGAAGTAAAACACTAATATTGAAGAATAAAGAAAATGTAAACATATATTGCAATAAATATTCATGAGAGTAAGGTTCAGATACATCTAACACAACAACAAAGAGATTTAGTTACCCATTTCCATGGTTAGCATCTAAAATACATCAAGAAAAGAAGAAGATTTAAGAAAAGAGAAATAGGGAAGTTTTTTTTTACTAAATAATGTATTTTCGTATAATGAAGCCCTCCCTCCAAAATAGAAAGCTAGAATCTTTACACACAATCCAAAAATTGTACCTTGTTAGTGGCAATTTGCTTAAGCTAAAGATTTCTCGCTTAAGCAAATTTTGCTACCAAACAATTTGTTCAATTTGTTTAAGCCAATAATTTATAGCTTAAGTGAAATTTGCATAATGTACTTCTTCAAAAAAGGGCAAATTCGCTTAAGTCATAAATTTTTGGCTTAAGCAAAATTGCTTCAAACTCTTTTCTTCTAGCTTGATAAATCTTGCTCCAATTTTCCTTTCAATCAACTTTCTATTCCTACAAAATACATGAATAAATAAGTGAATGTAACATATCAAAATAACAAACTAAAGTGTAAAATCGCATATTTACAAATTTATAATGAATTGGTCCAAACAAAATTCTAAATAAGACATAATAACTAGTTTCACATGTAATTTTTTTGTTAAATTATATTTTTAAATATCTCATTAAATAGTTTAACATCATTAACTATTTTGAACATATATAAATTTAAAAATGTAGTTTAATGAAAAAATTACACATGATAGTCTTGTTAGACTCTCTAAAGACATAATAAGTTATTAGACTATCAAAATCATTGTTATGCTATTAGTTAATGTTGTTATTTGAAAATAGGAATTGAAAACAAAATTTTTAAATCCTTAAAGAACTAATACTAAAAAAACTTTAAAGGATTAAAATCAAAACCACCTATTTTATAGGGACCAAAATATTATTTAAGTCTTAATATTTTCTTCATTTCTTTTATAAGAAATAAGAAAGTATATTTTTTTGTGATTATTATTAAAAATATACACCTACTTTTAAATATATTAATTATTAAATTCATCTAACATTCTTAATTAATTGTGAAGTTTTTCTTTATTAATAAGACACTTACTCATTCTTCATTTAAATTGATACATTAATCACGTATAAGAAATATAAGTCATACTCATTGGTGAAAAAAATTATTTCTTGAATTAAGAATAATGTTATTAAATATAGTTATTACTTAAACTGTTTAATTTTATAAATATATTTAAAATATATTTTAAAGTTATAATATTATTAATTAAAATTAAGTAATTTAACTATGATGAATTCATTTTTGTTTCTTATAAAAAGCAATGAAGGAAGTACTTTTTTCCAATCATCCTTGTTAAAATTCAAATGTAGAGATGATTAAAGTACTCCATTTGTCCTACAATAATAAATGTATTCATAGGTTTTTTACATAAATCAAGAAAAACTAATAAATAGATGAAAGAGAGTAGTACTTTTACAAAACTAACCTAATTATTAATACTTCATCCATTTCATATTGATTAATGTTTAAGATTTTTCACACATATTTAGAATAACAATAAATAAGTTATTTATTGAAATAATTCTACTAAAATATCTTTATTCTCCATAATGAATTACTTGTAACTAATAGGTAATTAATAGTGATAGTTAAAAATTGATAAACACAATACTAAAAAATTATTAAATTGATATAATTTGGGACAAATTTAGAGTAAAAGTTTTACATTGAAAACACTAGTTATTTTTGGAACGAAGGAAGTATTACGCTAGAAAATTAAAATGCTACTTATTAGGAGTAATAATAATAAAAATAATTAATATTACATTGAAAAACTAAAATGACACTTATTTTAAAACTTATGTTTTCTTTTTTTATGACACTTACTATAGGATAAAGGAAGTAATAAGGAAGACATGAAATTTTGTAATGCAGTTTATGATTTTTTGTTGGAAGAGAAGATTAATAAGGATATTTTAGTTTAAGTATGTAAAAATTAATTATTTCTTAATTAATACTAAATCTAATCTTGTATATAAAAAATAAATAATAATATTTTTGGGTCTTAATTATAAGAAATATATGACTATTTTTAAATATATTAATTATTAATTTTTTTTATACCTTTAACTTATTGTCAAGTCTATTAATGAAATACCACTCACTTTTCATGAAAATAGATGTATTTATTGAGTTATTAATAATATAAGTCATACTCATTGATTGAAAAAAGTATTACTTAGATTATGAGTTGTGCCATTATATTTAACTATCACTTAGACCAATTAATTCTATAGATACTTTTGAAATAAAATTTAAATTTACGACAACATCAATTAAAATTAACTAATTTAATTATTTTTATTAGTCTTGATAAATTATATATTTATTTCTTATATATATGACTAGAAATAATATTATTTTGTTTGCTAATTTTTATATAGGACCCATGTGTGTGTATTTAAATAAGGTACATACATAGAAATTACTAATATATATAAGCTAATAAGTTATATTATAGGTGTATTTTAAGATAATCATTAATTATAACTCGTTGACGCATTATAATTAAAAAAATAAGTGATTGCATGTTAACAAATCCTAGTAACATTTGCTAGCATACACTTGTTGAACTTTTAATTGGAATACATTAACAAGTTACACAATAATATATCATAAGATAATTTTTAGTTATACTTTGTTAACATATTTCAATTAAAAAATAAATAATTATTAGCAAATCCATATATATATATATATTCCTTCTAGTTTTGCATATAAAAAAAAACTAATTTACATTTATTAAAAAAATTGGTTAGCATCATTTAATTGTACCATTAAAAGATAATTTTTTTTCTTAAATTACCTTTATTTGGAACTTGATATAAAAAATATAAGAGTCATTGAAAGAAAATTTCAATAAAATAAAAGGTAGTTTATAAATTGTCTCGTTAAATAAAGTAAAATTAGTTAAGACTTGTTTATATTTGAGAACAAAAATTAAGAATTTTTTTATTTATATTTGAGATTTAAAGGAATATATACATACATGTGTACGTGTGTTTGGATTTCTACAAGTCTATTGAAGGCAATCCTATTTGAGGTATAGTCATACACTAAATATGAATATTTTTCATAGTAGAATTTGAACCATGATTCATCACATTATGAGAGACTAACCCTTTATGCTAGATCCAACCCTTGTTATTATTGTTGTTGTGTGTATATATATAGATATAGATTTAAATACTATAAGAGTGACTTTCTTATGTGAGAATAATCAACATTATCTTGTAAATTAAAAATAGATAGTTAAAATTAAAAGACCTACTTAAAAATTCAGTTAGGCAAGGATGATAAACCATTGTCACCATTATTTAATACTGTCATCATCATTATTATCATTATTAATTGTCATCATAGATACTATCTCTATAGCTATCATGAACGGTGGTAATGATTTTAAATAAATATTTTAATCTCACATATATACATTTTAGTTTAAGAGTTGAAATTGATATTCTCATATTCATATATATATATATATATATATATATATAATTTTACAAAATCCTTAAAACTATAAACTTCTCCCGATAACCATAAATCATGAAAACAATTGAATGTCTAATAATTAATCTACATTTTAACAAATTAAGAAGACAATAATCAACATTAATTATAACAGCATTTCATCATCATAAGCTAAAATAATAACCCAGGCGTGATTTTTTAATGATTAGCTTCTAGGCGGGTTCGGACTTCACCTAAAGTACTCAAATAGATTTTCATTTGTGGGGAGCATACTATTTTGAGTTTCACCTTGTAAAAACTCGAATAGACATAATTTTAATAATTAACAAACTATGAGAACTATTGAAAATAATTAAAATAGAGAAGATTAAAATTGTCTGTAAACTAAAGTATGAAAACTGAAGGTATAATCAAGCATTTATTTTTTAATATGAAATCGAGAAAATTATAAGGAGGCATGCAAAGCAAAGGTAATCGGCTATAAATATTTGTATAATAGTATTCTTATACTATTTTTAACACATACTTTATTATTAATTAAAATTTATTATAAACTAAAAAATATGAGAAAGAATCATTAAATAAGATGTAACACTTACAATCTTTTGTGATTTCTTACTAATTTCAACAAATAAAACACTTGTTTAAAAAAGCATATTACTAATAATTCTCTTATAAGGTAGCAGCTATCAGGGTAGGCTTGTTTTGATAATAAATTCGACTCTTCCCATCCAAATAGGCATGTTTTAATTGCCAGAAATATTTATGGTGCTTTTGAGCTATTTTTTTCCCAATTATTTATATTTAAATGTAAGCATGTGAAGGTGGTATTTCCTCAATATGATTAAAGGCTATATAAGTATATATGCAGTATTCCCTTATAAAACTTATATATATATAGACAACAGCCTCTTATTGCGATAACCTAGCAAATACTTACAAAAGCTTAATTTCACTTAAGGGAGAACATACTGTGTTGAGATCCACATTATATTGGAAGTTCACTTATGAGTGTTGGAGTCTCAAACTAGTATATGGAAGTTTTTGTTTGTGATTCCTCATTTGGCGCATTCTATGCAAATTTTCATGGCTTTTCTACATATTTCACACAACTTTAGTGAGAAATTAAAAACATCAACTGGTAAGTCCTTATACGAAATTCAAATATATGTGAACAAAATCATTTTTGTTTTCACCAAATCCTATGCTTATTAACCTACCACCCATTGCATTGAAAAATTTTTCTATCCAATTATTAGAATTTTTAATAGGAGAATGAAGACTCAAAGTGTTTTATGTTGTCTACCATTTTGGTGATGAGGCCCACAAACACTTTAAATCATTTTCTCTCCTACTGGAAAATTGTAACAGTGGAGAGGAGATGGATTCCATTCTATCTCCCTATCTATGAATCATCAAGTTAAGATATATACATACATATATATATATATATATATAAATTTTATTGCATACATTCTACTAAATTCATGACCAATTTATCCTTATGTTTAGGTCATCTAATATTAGAACTGAGAAGGAATTTGAGTTAAGTTGACTTTGAAAGCAAGAATAATTTGGGGGAGGAAATTTGTCTAAGCATTATAAACAATACTTAACTATATATCTAGTCAATGTATGATCTTAATTTGGAGACTAAACAAATATAAATAGCCCAATATGAAGAATGATATAGCCTCTAATATTATAATAGAATTGAGAATAATTAAACTCCTCCGGAAACTTGATGGGAAAGGATTACTAAAGTCATTATAAGCATTTAACTCACATATATAAAATAACAATAACACTTAGTTTCTCTGTTTCAAATCTGTTCAGTTGTGGAATGAAAAAATCCTGCAAATGTAAGCTGCAGATAAGTTTTCTCCATATATAGCCTTGATATATTTATTCACTATAAGTTAGAGACCGATCGAGGTTTCAGATCTCATACTTAACTACTGCTATGAAGTATAATGGACTCCATATTTTTCAGAACAAATATACATACAATTGAAAAAGAGAGAGGGAGAAAAAAGAAAGCATAAGATGGAATTTAATTTTGATCTAAATATATTTAGGGCTAAATATGTTTATAGTCTTACCTTCTCTTTCGTATCTTTTCTCATCTATCTTTTCATTTTCTATTACTAGTGTGTTTTTGGAAACACGTTAGATATGTAAGTTTTCTCATTTTCACATCAAATTCCCAAGAGATACAGAAGCTTATGAGAATGACTTCCACATCAGGCATGTATCCCTTCTTTAAAAAGACAAATCCAAATATACACTACATTATTTTTCATAGTTTTACTTTTTCTTTCTTTCTTTTCATTTTTCTTTGTATTTCTATCATTTATACACTCATCCACCCTAAATTTAGAACATACACTCAACATTTTCCTATATTTAGTTCCCTTGCTAGTTGTCTGATTATCATTTCGAATCTTTCATATCTTATAATGAATCGAATGACCGCTAGCTCAATATCTGCCAGCTCAATTACCTAAGCAAAATGTATTAACAATCATAAACTATAGACAATTATCCAATTAGTTTATTAATAATTTTCTCATGAATTGTGTATTCTAGAAACAATTATGCTACAATTAAGTTGTTGTATTACATAAAAAAATAAAATTTAAGTACAATATTTTAAGTAATCCTTAACCAAAATTAGATTTTATCTTTATATTTAGAACCGGCATTTAATGTAGACTTGTATTATATACAATTGAAAATACATTGAAAACCATCTAAATGCAACTAAAAAAAAATACTATACTTAAAGTTTTATTTTATATAAAATACATGAAAAACCATCTATATTCCAACGAAAATAAAATAAATTTAAACATGTAAATAAGGTATATGTTAAATTTCAATATTTCATAGACAAAATCATCACCACAGGAAGCAAACGTGAATTTAACACGAGACGCCCCATTTTATGAACAAAGTTTTTCATTTTATTTTATTTGTTTGGGATTTGATAGTTTCAGACTTACCATCACATACATGATACGCATAAAAAATCATACATGACATACTTCTTGGAAAAGATTTTTGATACACCCCTAACTAAAACATTTCAGCCATGACTCCCATACCATGAAGCTGCAAATTCAAGGTCTTTATACATTTAGTGAAAATTCGTTTTTTATTATGTCATACATAAGATATTATTAATAGAGAACCTAAACACAGACACATGAAAAGTTCATATATCGAAATCAATCGATTCTCTTTAAGCAGAAGCATCCGTTTAATGGCATTAGACAAGTTTATTGCACAAACTGAAGATTAATTAAGTAGAATTGCACCAAACAATAAACATATACATAGCAAAAGACAATAATATAGACTAATTAAGACAAGAACAAGGAGATGAAATTATAATCAAACTTATAATTAAAATTATTAGTATCACAAAATTCACGATGAATTTCACTTTTCCTATGGGAAAAAATAGAGTAAAACACAGTGTATATATGATCTATATGCTAACTAGCTAGCGATCAGGCCTACCCATCATTGATGTCATGGGAGAGATCCTGCTGGAAACCGCTTCAGTTGGCCGGAAACGAGTGCCGGAAAATCTGGCCGACGATACGAAAAGCAAAGCCATGTCCATGAAGAGATGTGCATATTCATTGAAGATATGAATACACTTCCTTAGAAGCACGATGCTCAACATAGATATGAACGCCGTGAATCTAGCCATTTGCACTTTTCAGCTTCTTGATGTTAAACCTCGTCTCGATTTATTCTTCTATCTTAGAAGAATGTCACTTTTACTAAGGTACCCTTGTTCAGTTTTGTACCTATGATGATTGGTAGTAGCATTAAATGTGTAACTTTACAATTCACGGTAAAAAATATTGGTGAGTATCGTATACTCCTTTTCACCTTAAATATAAATAAAAAATATTTAATTTCATATTGATTAAGAATATTTATTGAATTCGTTTAATTTTCTTGATTTTATAAAAAAAATAAATTACATTTTAAATTATTCTTAATTATATTTATTAAAAATAATATTTAAGGGTATTTTTAAAATTGTGATATTAAATATAATAAAACGAATCAAAATTTACTTATATTTTAGTTTATTAAATTTAGACATATTTTTTGTTTATATTTAAATTCAAAAGAAATATAGGAATGCAGATATGTTTTTAATGTCACTATCTTATTATTATTATTATATTCCTGTAATAATCACTAGTTGAAAAGAAAGGCACTCCATGCCTTATTTATCAGTACTTTTTAATTTTTATAATTAGATTGAATTTTATTAGTGGAATTTTTTAATTAAAATAAAATATAATTAAGAGATATAAATAATCATTTAAAAAAGTTATTTTTATAATAATTATTGTAATTAACTGGTAGATTTTAGAATTGACTGAAGGATAAAATGGTCTATCAATGTGTACATCAAATATGAGTTTCATTTAATATTAGTATAGATTAATCAAATTAACTAATTTTCCTTTTTAAGTCAACTTAATAAAATACCCATTTTGAATTTGTAAATCGTAATACTTATCTAAGTGATATCTAAGCTTGCTGATGCATTTCACATCCCTTTTAAGTCAAATATGATAAAAAAAATTAACTATTTTCAAAATTTTGAGTAGGAATACTGATTAATTAAAATCCTCTTTAATCATATCATTCTTGACTAGAAATAATGTTTTATATATTCTTTCATGTATGAGTTTATGCATTACGATATTCTTAACAAGGTTATTTAAAAATATTTTAAAATAAAAGTAGGATATATCATGATGATATATACCCATATTTACCAGCAACTTGGTCCAAATAAGACTGAATTCGAATCCTTTAATAAGATCATTTGAGCCTTATTAATAGAAAAAAAATTATTAAAAGAAGAAGTCTATGTGTAATTGTGTATATTGACATACAAGTACTTTTATGAATTCTTTATTTAAATAAAATATATATAGTTTAAATTTAGGAAAATAACAATAAATTCTAAAAATTAATTTTGAACTATAAAAAGTTAAAAGAAAAATATGTAAATTTACTTTACAAATAATTAAAATTAAGATTTAAAATCTTAATGGGCAAAACGGTAATTGTGTTGAAAAGAATTGTCAGAGGCATTCACAACAGGAGATTAAAAAAATAAGAACTAGAGAAAGGAAATGAAAATGAGCACATCATGAAGACATTGATGTAATAGAAGGTACTGATCACATAAAAATATAGCCATTGGTGTTGGCTTCTTGGGGGCCATGTGATGAAAGTGTCGACATTGTTTATTATGCAAAACATGCCTAGCTTGCAGTTTCGCGATTTTTAATAAATAAATTATTAAATTTACGTCATCAGCTTCACTAGTTAAGAAGTTTTCTTTACAAATTTTAAAACTTCAAAATAAAGTTAAAAATTAAGGATCCCCATTTTCTGCAGTAAAAACAAAAAAACCCTTATTAAAATTATACATAGTTATAATTTTAAAATAAAAACTATAACATAATATGATAAAACTCACTGCATTGCTCGTTGTTCTTTACAACCGTGGAAGATATGTATTAATAAGGTTCAAGATAGGGTTTACGGTAAACTCCCTTGAATGACAACGTTATAGTAAAGAAAACTTTGTAATTTTGACATGTTAGACGTGATTTTGTATTTATTATTTAGTTTTTATAACTTATAATTTTTACATTTTATCCTTTTGTTAGTTTATTGTAAGGTTCTATTTTAGGGTACAAATTTGCAACTTGTTGAAAATAAATCAAGTGCTTAAACAAGCATTTAAACCTATTTTTAATCTCTTCCATTATTTCCAGAACACAAGCAACAATAAGAATAATAACATGAACCAAAATTGTTAAGTGTGAATAAAAAATATTAAAAATTTCTAAAAAAAAATTATTTGATTAGTATATCTTCACAAGTATGATATTTTGTCAATAATCTCATTAAGTCTATGATATATTTGATTAGAGAAAAGTGGGATTTATTTGATTTTGAAAAATTGATAAAATAAATCTCAAATTTCGTTATACTCAAGTTTTTTCAATAGGACTCAAGTTTTTTTGATTTGTTTATTTGCAACCTCAAGTACGAAATTCCCAAAGTTGAGTTTTGGTTGTGGGGACTCAAGTCTGCATTTCTTGGACTCAAATCTTTCAACTCAAACTCCCAAAATTGAAGGTTTTGTGCCTCTTAAGCCTTATTTGCTAAATTTATTTCCATTTCTTACTTAATTATTGACCTTTACTCAATTTTATAGCTTTAAATGGGTCATTATAGCCTATATTGGTTAATTAATAGAGTTTACAAAAAATACCCAAGTTTGTGGCTAAGGTCTTCAAATACTTGCATAATTCTTCATTCTTTTGGCTTTGTGTTCATGTTTAAAAGTACTTGAAGAGTTAGCATTATCATTATCAAAAGTTCTCACAAATTTTTTTATGCTTTAGAGACTTTAATTAGGAAAGTCATGGTTACATTTACATGTTTTTACTTTTTTAACTACTTTACTAATTCATTTTTCTCAAATACCAAGGTATATGTTTTAGAAATAAGCTTGACCACTTTTTCTAATAAGTCTTATGATGGGTAGTAAGCTTTATACCCCAATCTAACAATCTTGAAACCAACATTTTTTACAAGCAACATGAGGAACATTTTCATTAACCTTTGTCAACATAGAGCACATAACTTATAGTATAGAGCATAAACATAGTCTAAAGCATATCATACCTATATAATTAGCAAGCTCGATCAAGTTGTTCTCCAAACTTATCAAAGAAGACCTTTGTAACAAACCCAAACCTTCAAGATATTTGATCTCCACTTTCTCCTTTACAAAGAACAAACTATATAAAGAGTGCAACATGACCACCAGATTTGGTTGCCAATAAAGCTGGAACATGTTTTCCCCTTCCTCATAAAGGAAAAATCCCCTTATGTTTGACTGAGATCTAACCTTAAAAAACCTATTCTTGAAGCTTTCAAACGAATAACTAAACATTCTAATAACCTTATTTTTGGGTGATTGCTAAGTAAAATCCATGAAATAGGCTTAAAAAACCCAACTCCAAAGAAAAATAATAATTTTTTTAGTAGTAAGAACTATGCTTATATGCTCTTACAAAAATTCAAATGCTTAAATAAAATCCCACGAGTTGGGATGTAATTAGGATAGGGCCAAAATTATCAAATTCAAAACAAGTCTCACTTGAAAATCATTTCACCCTAGTAACTACCTAAGAATAATTCTCAAAATTAGGTGTTTTGTATAACATCTCAAAAATTGAATACACATAGAAAAGAGAAAGATCCAAAGGTTATACATGTATGGAACTAGACAGCTGAGGATGGCTTAAAGGATTAACTAGTACTACTTATACCAACAAGATGCATCTACTTTTTGGTAGCCTATCACTTAAGAAGTCCATAATTAGTGTGCTTCACTTGAGACAATTATAGAATGGATGACATTCTCGAAAGTTTTCTAAGAAGTGTGTGAATGAAGACAAAGCACACTGAAAAAGTCTTTGTGCTGGTTTGTGAGGTGAGTCATTGATCCTAAAAAGCAATTGGAAGTTACAGGTGATATTAGAATTAATTGTTGATGTCTCAAAAAGGGCTACCTACTTAGGGTTCTAATTGATGAAGGATTTTGACCAACAAGAAAGTTGAATGAAGTATCACTGCGTGAAGTGTCATAGAATGTTAACCACTAAACGTTAATTACTAAAGGTGTTACATTTCAGGCACCAATAATATTCTTCAAATTTAAACGTTTCCACCTATCCTTACCACTCACTAGTAAGGCCTTTGCTCATTTTTCTTTTCATTCCCCTTTTGACCTACAATAAATAAGAGATCACCCTATCATCATCACCACTAAACATTACTACTAGAACCATTACCAAAGTTTTACAACCTACCACTACTGTGTTGTTTAGCAAAATCATCTTTCACCAACAACGTCTTATTAGTACCCTCAATCTTTAGCACTTGATTATTGCCAACATCAATAATAATCTTATCTTTACTCGTACTCCCTTGATGTTAACAACAAAGGAACAAGGCAAAGTAGAGTACCTAAAAATCACTTGATATTAATCCCTATCACAAGCTTTAGTTTGCATAATGTCCAACAATATTGAAGTATGCCAAAAACAAAACTAATTTGAACAAGAACAAACATAAATGTGATTATAACACACATTTAACATGAGTTTATAGTTGAAAAAATGATCATGGAAAACACAAACCTATTACACCATGCATAAACAAGCATATCGTCTATCCTTATGATTCCAAGTTTGGAGTATTAGGAATATATCTTAAAGAGACCTTATTATTTTATTATATTAAATTATTTCATTTGAGATGTCTTTGGTGGTGGTGGTGGTGGTGTTATTGTGGTTGTTGTTGTTGTTATTATTATTATTATTATTATTATTATTATTATTATTATTATTATTATTATTATTATTATTAT
>JAMLFT010003007.1:0-19090 GCA_026544285.1 Pachyrhizus erosus | reverse complement strand
CATAGAAAATTGAATCAAAGAAGTGACTGTTTTCTATAACAGAAGAGTATGCATACATGTACAGCAAAAAAAAAAAAAGAATAGATTAGTAGCAAACTGATTGTTCAATTTAAAACAATTGGAAGCCTAATAGCAATAAGAATTCATACATGTGGCTGAAAGAAACCATCAGAATTCATACATAAGATCTATATATGCATGCCAATAAAATGAAGGTTAAATATCATAATAAGGAGTGAAACATGTGATACCACTCCATAAGCATAGTTGACCAGTGAAATGCTGCTATTTGAGAAAAAGTGGACATAGAAAATTGAATCAAAGAAGTGACTGTTTTCTATAACAGAAGAGTATGCATACATGTACAGCAAAAAAAAAAAAGAATAGATTAGATAGCAAACTGATTGTTCAATTTAAAACAATTGGAAGCCTAAAAGCAATAAGAATTCATACATGTGGCTGAAGGAAACCATCAGAATCCTCATCAAGCTCACTCATATCAATTCTTGCCTGTGTAAGTGAAACCTGCATGACCATAACCAGTATTCAGTAACTGTGTTGAACATTAGATAGATTCATCAAGTTCAAGGTACATGCAAACAACACAATAAATTTTAATTAAGAAACAAAGCATAACTGTATATAGACTGAAGTAATCAGAAGAATGAAACAGCAATGCCACTGAAACAGTAAATGTTAGCAGATGACCTACCGTTCGCATCACATAAAGGTAAAAGGGTAGAATGGCAATTCTTCCCTGCTCATCTTTCTCAAACTTCATAAAGTTTGAAGGACTAAAAAACCGCCGGCATTTAGGACCTATTTGTTCTGTACATACAGAGGCAATGTGGCAAAAGTCTTCATAATTCATCTATAAGACACAAATTAAAGTATGCATTAGGATTGCAAGGATCTAATGTTAATTGCAAAACTGTCATAAGTCATAACCCAGAAGCACGGAGGGCTATTGAGGATGTGATCTAACAGCTCATAGTGTTTGTATGCATGCAAGAATTCAGGAGTTCAACATTGCTTACGAACAGGGGATTGGTTAAGCCTGTCAAGCTTTCATGACTTTTGTGGTAGATTTATAGATTTATCATACCTAGAATAAGGCAAATCTAGTTGAATATGCCATCAAATTTGAAAATATGGAGAAGCAAAACACAAATGTAAACCTTTTCTGCACCAGTAGCATCATCAATCACGCAGTTTTCTCTTAAGCACACCCACATTGCATCCAAATCATCAGCATTCAGCAAAAGATCTGATTGTTTCTGCTCAAGACACCAGGAAAGTCACTAGTAGAGAAAACATCAACTGTTTAAGCAAATATAACCAACAAAGAGTTAATCCAGAAAATGATACCCTTAGAAACCGATACTTTGCCAATCTCTGGACTCTATGACTGATTGATCCATCTTCAGGTTTCTGAATGAAGATGAGAGCGTATCAATGTTAAAATCACAGATGGAAATGTCTACATGAATGACAAAGAAATCCAAATCTAAAGCTCAAACATATCTATATAATTTGCTATGATGGACAAATTGACCTATAAAGGGATACAGCACATAAGGGTCTGTCTCCTCTAAATAACAGGGCACAAGTAAATGACAGTTACCTTAACAAAAAATGCAAAGGCAACCATAAAGAAAAGTTACACGTCCTTAAAAAAAAAAAAAAAAACACAGCTACGGCTAGACGAGTCCATCATATTAATAAATTACAAGAACGCAACAAGTGCAGAAAATATACAACAAAATAAATGAGTAGGAAGAAGCAATGGTTCCTTTGACATGCCTTCTTGTAGAAACTTGGAATTGTACCGGCTTCGGCGCTTTTTTTCTGCTTTTCTTTAAAAATGTCGAGCAAAATTCTCTTTGTTTCAAGCTCTGCGAAAGGGGAGAAAGGTATTGACGTGTGGTTAGGGTTTGGAAGAAAAATGAATGGATTTCTGAGGAGGATGCGAATACTGACCCATCAAGGCTTCGGATCCGAGACCGGCGCCGGATCCGATGAAACGGCGAAGATTGCGGACCCACAGCATGGAGGATGCGGGAGGAATTTTCCGCTGAGGGGCGTCATGGGTTTCGCCGTCGCTGGAACCGCTGTACATGCCGATCTGAATCGATCAAACTCACTCAACCTTCTGCTTCTGCCTCTGCTTGTGCTTTCAGTTTCACCATAACATTACAAAACGTAGCACAACTCACTCACTCTCAAGTCTATGTTGTGCTATGATGATGTTGCATCTCATCTGCCACTGGTTCCCTTTCAAGTTTTACCCCTCCTATTCCTCTGTTCGCATCCAAACTATAAACTAACTATTCTTCTTTTTACTTTCATTTTGAGTTTTTTTCATAAAAAAAAAAATCATTATGTTGATAAAACTGGGCCAATTTGTTAGGGAAAGGTGAAAAAAGTTAATTTATACAAATTTAAGTATTTAATTATATTGAAGAATAAAATTCATATTTTTGACTAACTTGTTTTTTATATTTCATTTCTTTCTTATTATTAGAGCACGAATGATATAATTATAAATAAAGTAAAAAAATTAAGAAGAAATTTATTTTACTATATTATTATAATAGAAGAATAACATATAGATTAGATATGTAGTTACTCATTATTAAATATATTTTAATATAATTTTAAATTTCAATCTCACAATGCATTTTTTAAGTGAATGAATTTAATTTCATAGAAAGTCAAATGAAAATACAAAAATAATTTAACTAAAACATCTCACTTATTTATAAAATTATTTTTATAAAATTTGTTCATATGACATTATTAAAAAATAGTGCAAATAAATTTAAGTGATTACACGAAATTATAAGTTTAAGAATAGATTTAAATAATTAAATAGAATTACAATTTATATTAAATAACATATTTGTTTTTATTAAATTTGATATGATGTAATGTATGGGAGATATATTTTCTATTATTTAGAAAGAAGTTTTATATCTAAACTTAAAAATAAAAAAAATATTTAATTTATTAATGAACACAAAGATCTTAGATAAGCTTAGTAAATACATATATTTTTTTACATGTACAGGCGTTATATCAAACTCCTAATTTTAACAGACAATGTTATTTATCAAGTATGTTATACTATATTGATCAATAATTATTTAATTTATTCTATATAATTGAATTTTAATTTATTTAAAAATTAACATTTTTTGTATATTAAATAATATAAATAAATTATCAAATAATTGAATACTTTATTTTTAAAGTCAAATACACTTCTCTCCCCATAGAGATGACAATATTATATTGTGGTCTTCTCTTATGTTAATAAATTTGTGTTCAAAATATCACATGGGTAACCCAAATTTTGTATCCTCTTTAACCAAATCTTTAGTCACGCTTAAATTTGATGAGTACATCAATGAAGTAACTTGTCCACTTTCATCATTCTTTTAACACCTCATTTTTTTTTTCTAATATTTATATAGTAAACATTAAATTCTTTTTAATATTTAATATTAAATTATCTTAATAAATTTCTTTTTTTTATATGATAGTAATAAATATATTAAATAATTTTTATTCATAAATGTATTAGATAATTTTATTCATAAATACATTAAATAATTTTGTTCATAAATACATTAAATAATTTTATTCATAAATGCATTAAATGTTTTTACTACATTAAATACATTTTTTAAAAAAAGTTAACATTTTTCATAAAGTAGTATGAATATTTTAAGAAAAATTAATAAGATGATACAAGAATCACTTCGTTCATCTTTCATTCTTTTCATGATTGTTGTTTAGTTTCCGTCTTTGTTATCTCTATTCATCTTATATATGTCTTCACTTTCTCATTTTCCCATTTTCTTCTTCGTCATCTCTCGCATTTTTTCTCAAACCCTCTATTTTCCTCACTATGGATAGTAACCCTCAAACTTATTGAAATTAGCAATGCATTATTGAGAGTGAGCAAATTAACATAAAATCCATAATTTCAAAATTTGCATGTTTCTCTTCACTAATCTTAAACTTCATGAATTATCCTAAGCCTTTTGTCTTTTTCACCCAAACTATTTTGAAGTCATCTTGATGTGTAAGTTGACAAGGTAACACTTTCATCATTTTTTTCAATGCTTAGGTAACCATTTCTTGCTTATCTTCTTCACCGTAGTTGTTGTGTGGATCTCTTGCAGGTAATTTGTCCAAATCCCACTATTATTGCTATATATGAATTCTTAGAATTGTGTGAAGCTAAAACCCCCAATAAAAACTTTAGAATCATATGAATATTTAAATAGATTATGATATCATTTCTCCTTTTAATTGTGTTGATTTTTTCTTTAGAATCTCTCACCTTATTTATAAAGCACAATTTCAAGAGAAACCCAATACCTTTTGTGGGACCATGTTGTGAATCGTAAAACTTATTTTACTTGCACTCAATTCCTTCAAAAATGTATAAATTATTGGAAATATTATATCACATCTTTTAGGCTAAAATTTATGGATACTCTTTGTGTTTATGTTATTCCAATCAAAAAAGTAAATAGAGATTTAGTTGTGTTAAATGAAAATATGATTCATCATTTTGCATGATTTTGACATCAATATACAAAAATTAAAAATGCATATATTTTTCTACATAAGATGTTGGACACTAAAAATTAATTTTCCTTATCCTACGTTTTTTAGCAATTTATTTTCTCCATTGGTTTATAGTAATATCTTCTTTTTATAAGTTGCATACTTGATTTTCCCCTATTTTTATCTTTTATGAAACTTAAGTTTTTAGTTATTCGATGCATTGTTGAAATGGAATGTTTTGATTGTGTATCTTGGTCATCATAGTCTTTACCTAATGTATTTGACGTATCTACCAATTAGTAAAATAAATTTTGTTTACCTTCTAAAACCAAATCATTTTTTAAATATTTTAGGAAAAAGTTTAAATTCTAACATTCCTTATAATCTTGTTATAAATGGGATAATTTTGATAAAAGATGTTTACTTGTCATCAAAGGCGATGATACCTTCATTGGTAACATCATATCTACCCCCATTTGAGACAAATATGGATAACTCAAACGGGTATAATCTTAGTAAATAAATTCAATTATGTTTAAGATATTACTCTTAATTTGAATTATTTTTTAGGATGTTAAAAATGCAATATGACATTTATCCTATACTGTAAGTTTGTTGTATTGTATAATGATTTTTGTTTGGAATTGTTTTCTAAGTATGCTAGTAGTCTAAGAGGTTCATTATTCTTGTTGTCTCCACCACTTGTTGATTTAATACATTTTGTTTTTTTTTTCATGTTATTCAAGTTTGAGGTATATTGATTAATAAGATAAGATTCATTGTGTTCAATAGTTTTTTCTTGACTATTTTAAGGAAATATTATTTACATTGCAGGTTTACGAGTCTTTATATGGCTTGGAAAAATCCATTATTGTGTTGGGTTAGAATTTCCTGAAGAAATTTTCATTATAGTGTAAGCTTTCATATATGCATTGCTTTTATCCCATGTGATTGCATATGATAATATCTTAATTAAATTATGTCATGATTATACCATACAGTTGTATAGAGATAATATATTAGTGGCAATATAATTTTTTAATAGTTGATTTTAAAGTTTTACATTCAATAACTCTCAAAATATCTTTAGTAGATTTTACCTATTAAAAACTATATTTTGATTGTCATAAATCCATTTTTTTATGAAAAAACAAACATTATAGATTTGTTGACTTTACAAGAAATGCATGTTTTTGCATCCATAAAGATAATGTCGACCTCAACATAACAATACTAACATTAGTTGAACTAGAGCTTGAATAACACAAAAGTTAGAAAAATATTTTAATTGTTAAAATAAAACTATTTAGAGTTAGCCTAAACTAACACTGATTTTAAATTAGTGTTGCTCTTAATATAGGCTATATAAGAATTTTTGTTATTGATTTAATTAGTTGCAATACAACATTAGCTAAAATTTTTGTTATGCTACCAATGTCAACACCATCACATTCTCACAAACAAGCTATTATGTCATTGCAATCACACCATTACATCAACATCACAATATTAATGCCTTAATAATGCGTCACCATCATAAGTAACCCTTTGATCCATTTCTCTATGTTTTTTTTGTTGCTTTATGTATTTTTGTTTTTTTTAGTTTGTGTTGCTCTGTGTTTTTGGTTGAATTTTGTTTTATTTTGTTGTTTGTTGTTGCTTTAATTATTATGCTCATTGATGTTTTTTGTTGAGATGAGTTTAATGACCTTTTTCATGTTGAAATTTGCTCTTAGTTGATTTAGATATATTTTAATTATTAAGTAGGTTTGGAGTTATTTGGAAATTTTAAATAGGGTCCTAAATTATTATTTTTATAAAATTAGGTTCTTAAACTAAACAAGTAGGTTCATGGAGTTAGTTTTTGATAGCTTAAAATTACTACAAAATGTTAATTTATGGTAGTTTTAAAAACTATTGGACTTGATTAAAAATAAATTTCAAGATGAAGAACTTAAATTTCAAACATCATTTTGGGAATTTATTTGAAATTCCTCAACAACTTAAGAAGCTTGCTGGTAATTTAACTATTTAGATGTTTTGAGTTGAGTTTTAATATTTAAATTTTGCTCATTGTTCTTAGTTGAATTTTTTTATTATACAATTTAACTTTACTCTGACTAATGATGATGAAATTTTAATCTTATAATTTTATACTTGAATTTTGCATTATCTTGTTATTGCTTGAATATTGCCCTTAAACATTTAAAAACTTATTTGAATCATGTTAATTAGGGAGGGGAAAGAAAGTGTTGTATTAAACAATTAACATTTTTAATTTTCTAATTTATGTGTGCATATTTTTATGTTTTTAATTAAACAAAACTTCGTATTAAAATATTCCCTTTTGGGGATTGAGTGTAAGTTGAGAGATAACTAGCAAGATTTTTATCTTTCCAATTGTGTCATTTAAGAAGGATAGAGTATTGGAGTGAATAACCAATCCCTTATACTTTTTAATTTAAGCCTTTTTAGGGAGGTTTCTAATCAAGAATTCTACATGATCATGCTTAATTTAGAGGACCTCAAGTTATCTCTTTTGGCTATCACGTCCACTTCCTTATCCAACAGTTAGAGCTTTTTCATCTTATGCTTTAAGGCTTACCTCTTTGTCATCCTCAACATCATCATCACACCTTGCAAGTTCCACCACTAGAACCACCAACCCAAATCAAATGATCCATTCCAACTTTAATCTTCATCCACACTTATTATTCTAAAATGCTTGTTTTTGAAAATAAAAGTTGCACAAGCAAACAACATAGTAGGGATTGAAGAAAATGAATAAGAGAATAAAACAATTAACCTTGGTGGACATTCTAGTTTTATTTTTCTCCAATAACCACAAATCTTTATAAATGCTTGGTATGACAACTAGTACAAAAGCAATTTTTGTTGCTCTGGGTAGATGTATGACGATAGAGAAAACAATTTTCTAAATGACTTGGTGAGGTCTAGTTGGAAAAACAAACCTTGACAACCACAGTGAGAAGAACCCCACATGTTCCACATAACTTTCATTCCTCATGAAATGCTTCGACCATTAATTATTGTAACAACTATTAAAATAGGTGAGATATTTGGAAGGTGTGTTAAATTAATTATAGGATTCAATTAATTATAATGAATTCAGACAAATTGTGAAATATTTTTGTATTGATATGGTCACTTGGTAAAAAGAATGAGTTAGTTTAGAAATAAAATAAAATAAGATCTTGTTGTAGTGTTTAGACTTTTTTTGAAATATTTGAGTATAAGTGAAAATCATACTCAATGGAAAAACCCATTTCATGAGGAATGGGAGTTATGTGGAGCATGTGGGATTCTTCTTGCAATGGTTGTCTAGGCTTGTTTTTCTTACTATATCACATAAAGTCATTTGGGAAATTGTTTTTCTTTATTACTATACATAAACCATTAGAGATTAAAATAATTGTTGCATTTGTTTTAAAAAGTATTTATAGGAAATTTCATCTACTGATAATTGACATAATAAAAAATGCCATAAAGTTTGACTATATTATTCTTTTCATGTTCTTTGACCACAACTAAGTCGTTTACTCACATCTTTTTCACGTCTAAAGCGACAGTTCAAGAATTGCAAGTGAGGTTAAGATTCAAGTTAGGACGATGATTTAAGTTAAGTGGATGGTTTGAATAGTGGGGCATTTAGCATTAGCCATGGTTGACATAACTTGCATAAGCTTTGTAGCATTCACCAAACAAACTATCATGTATGAATTTGTATTAGCTTTAGTGGTTTAGGGTTAACTATTAGCCCACACTAGACAACTTATTTATTGTACTATAAAATTTTAATTAATCTAAAAACTTTATTAATTGGAATATTAATCAATCTATAAAGTGGGTTTTCTATATTTGTTTTGATGGATTCCTAGAATCGATTTAGAAAGTTGACATTTTATATTAGTTTTTGTAAATAATCAACATAAAAATGTCACTTTCTACATTAATTTCAAAACAAATCTGAAATGTATCAATCCATCTAAATTAATTTAACACTTACACATTCATTGATTTTTTTTTAATTTTTAATCATTGTTTTCTCTCAAACAATTAAAAATCATTTTTTTTTTGGTTCCTACTATAATTGTCTTTGTAAATTGTGTGTCACATTAAAAGTGAATCCTGAAAATAATAATATTTTGATATTTTTATTTTCAATTAATGATAAAATTATAATTATAACTAAACTAAATAGTTGAAAGAATTCATATTTAATTAGTCTTTGGAAAAAAATATTATGAAATTGAATAAATTGAAAATTATGTGTAAAATTAAAATTTTAGTGATGTGTAATATTAAAAAGGTTATTTAATAATAAAAAAGACTTATTATACTGTGTATTAAAATAATTGTGTGAGTATTTTTTTTATCCGTTATAATTGTGTGAGTTTTATATTAAATTTATTAGATTAGTCTATTAGTATTTTGATTAAATGAGTTAGTAAATATTTAGTCCTTATTTTCCCCATGGCCCCCAATAAGCAACGGCCCACTTGCCTATGGAGGTTTTTTTATTCTCCTTCATGGGCTAAGTTGAGTTGCCACTTTAACCCAAAATGTTATAAGAAAAATGATAATCGCTTTTTGCGTCTTTTTTTATTATTATTATTATTTACATACCCTACCATGTCTATTTTAAGTATTTTTTTTTTCTAAAAGCATTCTCTTTCTAGAAATTAAGTTCTGAAATTTATTTTATTAATGGATAAATGTTTCAAAGATTGATTTTTAAAAGTTTTATTTTAGTATTTTCAAAAACTAATTTCTGAAAGCCTGCACTATGAAGGATGGCAAACTTTCTCTTTGAGTAAGCTGTCAAGCCTCCATTTTGGCATTGTCTTATAGTCAGCTTTGGATAGTGGGTTAAAGTTTTTTCAGCCTATAAAAATTAAACAGCATTCTGTTTATATTTTAGAAAAAGTAATTTAGAATGTAATTTTATATTACGAATTATTATTATTTTTAAAATGTAAAGAGAATAGGGGCTAAAAATAAAACACCCCAGATAATGTAGTATATGAAAGTGCCCACACCATTTTATGTCATGCTAGGAATTTGCCCCTCCAACTAAGTTTGGGAAAGGCCACTTGTCAGTGATTCGATGCCTTCAACACTTGGTTTGGATCAAGTGACCCTCTTCAGTCTTCTCTATGGCTGTTGCTTGGACAAATGGGTGCGTAATCTGTATAGAAGAGTCGTGGTGAAAATTGATTCGTGTTAGTATTGCTTTTTATTTATGAAATTATGACGTCCTTTTCATTCACGCAACTTCAGAATTAGTTTTCCAAAAATTACCTTGAATGATGCAGTCTTTTTGAAAATCAGTTTCTGGTTACATTGAAACTTTAACACTTTCGAAAACAGTTTAAAACTATGATTGGGAAAATCTTTATAATTTAGAATAACAAGAATTAAGAATTTTATCAAATGCTCAGTATTTCGCTCAAATAATTGGTATGCGATTTTAACATAGTTTTCCCAACTATTTTGAGATCTAAAATTTTCGATCATCAACAATCAAATTAACGCAATAGTTTTAAGTATAAAACCTTTGAATTTTAATGAAGATTGAATGTTGCTTAAGATATGAACTGTTATGTATTTCGGATATGTTTTATACTATATTATAATTAATCAATTTTTTCTATCGTATTTTTTTTTGTGAGATTTAAATTTTCTCAAATAACACATTTTATAAAATTTTATTAGAAATAATTTTATTATATTTATAGTTTATCAAATATTTTCTATTTTTATTGTTTCAAATTTTAATAGAAATGAGTAAAAGTTAAATTAAAAATTAAAATTAAAGATGTGACTTACGAGTTCATTTAGTATTTTTAAAAAAATAAATTACATCACTAAAGAGTAAAGGTTAAAAAAGTTTAATTCATTTAATTTTAATTCTTATAAATAAAAAAAATATTACTAAAAAACTATTTGAGTTGTATAAAGTAAAAAAAAAACAAGACCCAAAAAAAAATAATTTTAAGTAACCAAAACAAGTATCATACATAAAGATGACCTAAATCACTAATTGGGTGATCAAGGCATGTGACTTTCGTAGACCCTAATTAATAATGATATATGCATCTAACCAATCCTCAAAGTTATTTATTAAAAGTTGAAAATAATATAAAATATAATGTTTAAAAATTACATTAAGGTACTCGTTACCATTTTATAATAATATTATTTGTATGGGTTTTTTATTGAAACTTTTTCAATGGTGTCTCAAAGTTAGTATATAATATTCTGGTAATTGTGATTTTTTTTTATATTAAAGAAGACTATATATAACTCCCATAATTTATGTAACGTTTTGATGTAAATGTATCTCATCTATGCTAATCACCGCCAAGAAATATGAAAGGCTTGTTATTTGGTGCTACGAATTTTCTCTGCTGTTTGATGTTTGATGTTTGATGTTTCTGTTTTTCTGATTAATAGAAAATAAACTGCTGTTATTGGGACTCTACCAGCCTGTGCCTTACCCAAACAATAATATAAGGGCACATATTTTGGCAAATTATACTTTGTTCTTAGCTTAGCATGTGTGTGCAAGAGCTGTTCTGCAAGACTGCACCTGAATCATTGTTAACGTTGTTGATTTTGCAGTGTTTTTTTTTTTTTCTAATATTGCTGATTTTTAGGATTATGAAAACTATTATTAAAGGAAGAGAGAGAAGGAAAGTGAGTAAGACCTTAATATATTTCTCTTTCTCGTTATAATGCTTAATAACCTTTGCGCTATTCCGAAGGGTGAAGGCCATTAGAAAATTTCTAACATAACCAATCATACAGATCGTCCCTATTCTTCATCAGGAATAATAGTATATACACACCCATATAATGCATATGCTTGCACTTAATCAATATCTTTTTTATATCTCTTTTATTTTTATTTTTATTTTTTATTATATCATCTTATTTATCATACTTATTTTTTTTTTCTCTTCTATGTTATGGGTGTCTACAAATAATTTTTGCTAGACAGCTTTATAACTTTCTTTGCATTACGTTTAAATATTAAAAAAATCTGTTGCCGTGTCAATTAATTTTATGCATGTATTAAGCTTCGTTATTTTAATATATTTTCGTTGTGATTTTTAATAAAAAAATTATTTATTGATTTCTTAATCATAATTCAATTATTAGACACTGACTAATAAAACTCGTAATAAAAATATATACACGTAATATACTAATAGCAGCTACAGAGCTACTTATGACACATAATATAATGGCAGCAAAATTAAGTCTTGTTCTATTATGTAAAATCCGCTATATGGATATGGATTGTGGAATATATTTGACAGATTTATTTACAGTACCACAACAAAAGTTTTATCTTATATACATAATTCAAACGATAATATTGGTATCATTTCTCATCTGACACAGTAAAAAGAAAAAAAAAATGACAATCATTTAGATGAAAATAAGAATGTGATATAAGATTTTGTTCCATTATTATGAACTACAGCCAAAAGGCGAGAAAGGTTCCGTTATGAACTAGTAGTTAAACAAGTTAGAAATAATAAATAATAAATAATTCTTTAACGAGTAGAAATTATATAAAGAACCAAAATAAGAGAAAACCATAAGAATAGAAAAGCTAAAATCCAAAAACACATGTACGAAAACTAATTAAAATTAAAATTAGTAAAAAAATATAGAGATAAAATTTATTTTAAACCTAAATGTTTTGATATCAACGTCTAATGGTATCGGTTTAAATATTTTTCATTAAAAAGTGTCTATTCTTGTCTCTAATCACGTGACTCTTGCATGTTATCATGCCACTTTGACTAAAGCAACAATAATTCACAATTGGATGTCATGGGGAGGTACCTTTGTGGTGGTCATAAGAAACAACACAACACAACACAACACAACACACTTGCGAAAGAAGAGGGTTTAAATTCCAAAAAAAAACACTAGTTTGTGGAATGACACGGGTGTTGTTTTTGAGCAGAAAGAAGCCGGAGAAGCATCAAAAGCTAACATGGGACAGGTTTGAACGAAAAGTGCTTACTAGAACATTTGTCACTTAAACACCATTAGTTTCTCTTCCGTCAAAATCTAAGTCCTAAAAAACATGTTTATCTTTTTCCCTAAATCCCGGACGACCTTTAACATTAGCAAAAAAGTGTGTGCCACTTTTGGAGAATGTGCAGAATTCCCTTCTGACCATAAAAAGTTGCATGCTAAAAACCATCTTTTAGGGATGTCTAAACAATAAGAAGAGAGAGACAGAGAGCTACATTTCTTTGTGGTCTTGTTTAGTCATTATGGAAGAAAAACATCTATTTTAGGGATGTCTAAAGCACCTTGTCAAAATGTACCCTTTGCCAACCCAACTTGAAAGTCACATCTTTTGAGACACGCATTGACTAACCTTTATTCTTTCTTAATGGTAAGTTCCAAAACCTTCCTTACGAAGAATGGAACACATCCACTGTATTTTTTCGTTCCTTCTAGTTTTTCTTCTTCCTCTTTTAAAAATTGAAATAAACTTCTTTTCTTAATTACCCGCCACTGTAATAATATATGTCTAGTTTTTCAATCTGTTATTCATAATTAGACTGTTTTTTTTTTTTACCATATGCACTCAGCTAGCACTCTTGGAAAATGAAGACAAGAAAAAAAAAACTCCATGCCCCTTTTTTGAATTTTCTGTTTGTGTTTTTTTTTTCCTCTTCATATTGTAGTCATTAAGTTGTCTTGGTATACGAGAGCACTATGATACCATGCTCAATACTAATATTTTGCGCTTTCACTCTGGGGCCCAATGGAGCTAACATGCTATCTTTCTGCCTCTTGGAATCTTTAGTGGAGGAGTCAAGGGTCTTGGATGCAAAGCCAGCCAATTAACAAACACAAATGACTAATTAATCTTAAACAAATGTAGTTGAGGCTGTGTGACATCTCTATCCTTTCATGAGCCAAACATGCTATTACTAGTTGCAAAATATTTTGGCACTAGGAAATAATATGCTGAGAACAACGACGCGCCTTGACCCATTTGTATGATTAGCATTGTGCTATTTCCAATGCTATATAGGCATGTGATTACAGACTAATTAAAGGGTACTAAAATTACAATTTCCTTGTAGGAACTGTGAACTAATGAAAATGTGTCCCACTATACTTTAGCTTTGTGGGGCGGTTTAATCCAACCCAAGGATCTTTTAAACTTTTTATTGCCCTTTTGACTATACATCCTTTTTATATTGGCTTTTGGATATCAGAGATAGTAAAGGTGATTAACCTAAAAGGCATTGTTTTTGTCATCTATTTTAATTTTATGCCTTTAGCCATTTTCTCCGCTACCCTTAAAAGCCTTCAGGATACAATACATTCTTGGTCATCTTAGCCTAAATATGACTGCCATCAAAATTTGATTAAAAGCCTTCAGGACACAATTGTATTCGTCCTTGAAGGTCTAAAGAAAAAGTATTAGAGGATCATGAATCACATTTTTTTTAATTAATTATCAATGATATATAATTATTATTAACTTTTTTAATAAATTACATAAAGATGGATTAAAATTATGAATATTTAGTGATGTTTGATTACTTAATAATTTTTTTTTCAGATCACGAGCATAATAATATATTTTCAAAAATCTTAATTGGTATACAACCTTCCTTTGATAGATCCCCTGATACTCAAGAACTTATTGAGTAGTTGAGTAAAATTGTTTGATGTTTAGAGCGATGCAATAATCTTTTAGGTGGATTTCCATTAACATACTATAGCGTCTTGCCCCATAATCTTGAGAAGCCTCCTTATTTTACTACTTTTTTATAAGAAAAAATACTAACATATTTTCAAAATAAACTAAAATCTGCTGGAATGTAGTTTATGTGAAAACTGGACAGTGAAAGTTAAGTGCAACTTGAAAATTCCATCATCCACAACCTGCGGGCCGGTGTCCAAATTCTAGTGCAGTAAAAGAAATCTGATCTACACTTTTATCTAAGAGGTTTAGTTTACCTGGCTGAACATCATAGCAGGGCATTAAGCTAAGACCATGGTCAACTGCTATGAGCAGTTTGGCACAAATGGACTCCTCTTCTAGAATTAAAAATTCTACAATTGATTACCAAAAAAAAAAAAAAAAAAAAGAGAGGAAAATCTATTATTGATATGTGAAGCATATGTAGAACAAACAAAGTTCAGAGTTTGTCAAGTGGGGCCTTCAAAAGGGAACTTTTTATTTTTGTACTCCAGTGTGGGGTTGTTTCCATGACACAAGACAGGGAAGGCTCATACAATATAAAATTGTTGGATAATTTTGTGTGTAGTTAGAGATGATTTTAACTGCTCCCTTTGAAAATCATAAGCAAACAAGAACTTCCGATGTAATTGGTTGATTATTTTGCATAAAACGCGGATTCACATGTGCATAATACGTGCAGCTAGTGAATGTCATGCTAAGATTGGTACCTCCAAATTCAAATGTTTGAGACTCTCTAGGAGTGTGCAGACAAAACCACGCAGTTGTTTTTCCTTTTCTGGTTTTGTCAGGGATTGATTCCAGCATAATAAGATTTCATTTACACCAATCATTCAGTCATCCAGGAAAGTTCTCCAAAAACAGCACTATATGTATTATCTCAAAAAAAAAAAAAACTTATAGGTCAATATCTATCAAGCCTAGAGCAAAAACTGAGGTAGAAGTTTTATGTTAGATTTCTTAGTACATAAATAAAAAATAAAAATAGTAATTTATAGGGCAAACTTTGATTTTTTTGGTGTATAAGTATGCCCTTCTTTTCATTATTTTTTTTCTTGTATTGGAAATAGCACAACAGAGCTTACCAGGTCAATTCCAGGTAGTTAGTTGATTAGCTGGGCCTTTACACGTGAACTGATATGCATAGAGATTTAATTTTGTCAATCCTTGTCAAATCCCAATACCTTGCATGGACCTGATGTAATAATTACCTCACTAACTTTTACATTATTCAACACCAATATAATTTGGTCTATTTTCCAACTCATTATCCATGTCTGTGCTTATTATTACTAAGAAACAGAAAACACATTTTTAGACTGTCGTTGGAACTAGGAAGAAAGTGACTGTTGCAAGGAAATAAGATCTCAAAAGTGCAGCGTGTAGAGCCCCATTTAAAGTACTTGACAAGTGAAGGGAATCTTTATTTTCACTGTTTAGTTGTGAGCCTTAACTAAATGGGATGGAGAACTAGAAGTTTAATAGAAATAAGAAAAAGAAAGATTTTAAAAAGTAGGTGGAAAGGAGAGGATGGTCTCCAAAGAATGACATCTGCAAAATGTCCTTTTTCTTCCTTCCATGATCAAGTCACAGTCTTTAAAAGACTCCCCGAGACTTCTCCCATTCATCATAACATAACCTTCACTGCTCCTTAATCCTATAAGTCCTACCTTCTGCAGTCCCATTCTCTTCTGTCCTCTCTTCATTTAGCACACTATTTAACTCCCCATAGCCAACTCACATTTCCTCAGCTCATTTCACTCCAAATTTTCTTTGCCATTTTCCTAGCCATGTCAACCTCTAGAACCTCAGATACACCCTTCAAAGGATATGACCCCAACCAAACTCAAATGTGTCTCTCTCTCCTCCAACGCAACACATCCCCTTGTGGGGAGAGAAGAGGCAGAAGGAAGCAAGCAGAACCAGGGAGGTTCCTTGGTGTGAGGAGGCGCCCTTGGGGTCGATATGCTGCTGAAATTAGAGACCCAACAACCAAAGAGAGGCATTGGCTTGGCACATTTGACACTGCTCAAGAAGCAGCTCTTGCTTATGACAGAGCTGCTCTGTCCATGAAAGGAAGCCAAGCAAGGACCAACTTTGTTTACTCTGACAACATCAACTTCCACACTCTCCTTTCTCCTATGGATGTTCAAGTTCAAGTTCAAGCTCAGTCTCTCTTGCCACCTTCACAGTTCCTCACTAACACCACTCAGACCAAACAACCAACCGACCAAAATAGCGTTTCCCAGGTTATTCACACTTCAAACTGTGGAAACCACTCCTCATTGAACAATGACATGTGTGTTGAAACCACATATGGGTCAGCTCAGGATGATGGTTTCTTCTTTTCCAGTGATTCTAACTCAGGCTATCTGGAATGCATAGTTCCTGATAATTGCTTCAGACCTGCTTCCTCCAGTACCAACAGTTCAAACTCCAGAAAGAGCAATGTGACTGATCAAAAGGCTAACACAAGCTCCATGGAGAGTACTACTCATCATCAGTACTCACATGTTGACATGACTTCTTTCTCTCAAGAAGGCATGGAAATGCCACCAAGGGCCTCTAACTTCTCAGATTTTTGTTATCCAAGTGAAGTGAGTCAAGGATCATGGTATGATCAGCAGTCATGGGATTGGAATTGCAGTGAACTTTCAGCTATATTTAAGAATCCATTAACGGTTGAAGATAGGTGCATGGATGCATTGTATCCCATCACTGACATTCCAAGTCCAAGCTATGGGCTAATGAATCAGGCTGCTTCTTCTACTAACTGTTCTCCATCACTTCCACCATTTGGGGACGTAGACTTGGGATACCCACTCTTCTGAGTCTCAGACTGAGGTGCATTTATCAAGGAGTGCCTTAGTTAGCCCTTGTGTACTTGCATTGCATGCACTTGTACGTTTTTCTTTTTATTTTTCCTTGTAACTTGGGTCTAGCAAGACTTTTTCCTTCTTCTAATGTAATTACTTAATTGCACACTTCATGGGGTGAGCTCTTCAGGTTTTGAGATGTTGAAAAAGCTCCACTACCAGCTCTCACTTTCAAATCAATGGAAAGCCTTTCCTGTGATGCTCTAGCTTACCCCCGTTATTGTTATTTACTATTTAGATTTAATTATACTTTTATACTCTATATTTTATTTTTCCATGCGATTTTTGGTTCGTTAGATTTTTTTTAGAGGTTATATCTTTCTTTTACGAAAAATAATCTCAAAGTAGATAAAACTGTTATGAGTGTTACAGTTATTTTTTTTTAGGTATTTTAATTATTTGAACTTAAAATTATTTATTAAACTAAAATAATTTTGTATCAATTAATTCATGTGATTCTAGATGTCCACATACAGTTTTTCATATTTATAATTTGTTGAAATTAAACTCTTTATATTAAAATTTTATTCAATATATTTTTTATATATTATACTAATACTCTTAAAAAAAATATTACTGTAATAATTAAAATAGTAAAAAACGATTGTAATTTTTCAAAATTTTAGAAGTGATTAATATAATTTAACTTTTTGTTTTCTATTGAATAAAATTTGGAGGTTGGAGACTTAATTTAAAAAATTTTAAAAATTATAAGCACACAATGCGAGCAATTGAAAATAAAAAAGGTAAAATCATACTTGATAATAAAATATAAAGATCAAAAGTACAAAAAGAAAAACTTATTATTTATATTATATATGAATGCATATTGATAGCATGATTTTATCCTTCTTTTCGGCTAGTTGCCTAAACTTTTGGCTACAATAAAGGTACTCATGGCACAAGCATATCCATCAAACAGCATAGGTTCACAGAAAGACATATTGTCAAGCCAATAACCCGCGATTCTAATCTATTGCTTGCAGTACATTCCCTTTTGCTGACTATTGATTGATTAGATAATGAGTTGTTTTTCCTTCTTTTCCCTCTTCCTTTTCCTTTTCTATTATAATCTCCTAAAAGAAGTTCAATTTTCAGAAAAAGCTCTATGCTTGAAGCAATATCATGGTTAGGTATGGGAACATGGCAAGCAAGGACAGCCGGACATCCTAAATCTTATCGAGCGCACTTTTTGGCTGGAAAACCAAAAAAATAAAATTAGTTACCGCAAGAAACTATAGCAAGTGCAACTGTTCACGCTCACGGTCATCCATGTTGTTTTGGTGATCCTCTGTAAAATTAATTTTAAATTAGATTGACTTTAGTTCAAATTCATCTTAAAGTGATCTGCATTTATGTTTAAATTTTTTATTTTAAAAGAAAATTAATAATAATAATAATAATAATAATAATATTCAGTATAAAATTATTTATTTAACATCAAAAATTTATAAAATCAATTCATTTAAATAAAATTAATATATAAATATTTACATAAAATCACATTAGTCAGTATTTCAATTTGAGTACGACTACATAAAAATAAAAAGAAAATTGAGAGTGACTAATTGGACATGAATCCAATCAAGCGGGTAAAAGCTAAAACTAAACAACGACTTTGAATAGTTGATGGTCAGGATTTGATTACAAACTATACTAAAACTAAACAACGACTTTGAATAGTTATTGCTTATTGGTGTTTTAACGTATATAGCGTAACAATGTCCACCATCAACTCTCTCTCTCTCTCTCTCTCTCTCTCTCTCTCTCTCTCTCTCTCTCTCTCTCTCTCTCTCTCTCTCGAAAATATAAAAATATTAAAAACACCACTCTCTCAAAAAAAAAACATCACTATTAA
>JAMLFT010003006.1:6988-23294 GCA_026544285.1 Pachyrhizus erosus | reverse complement strand
TGGGATTAAATATCAAATCTTATTTCAAAACTCAAAATATGTATTTTTAATAAATATGATCCTAAAATAGAAAATAATTGCTAATTTCCATAATAATAAAGCCTAAAAGACACAAATAAATATATGAAAAATTTACACTTATCAATGTTCTATATGCAACACAATCATGATTATTGTTTTTAAAATATGTTAGTTTACATTGTTCAATTTGATTTTTACGTGTGTATGCATATTTTTAATTTTTGTTAAATTATTTACATTATTTTTCGAAAGAACTATTGATATACATGCAAAATTTTATCCACGATTCTTTTCTCATCTCCCATGAATCATCTTCCTTTTGTTTTGTTTAATAGTAAATGTTTTTTTAATGAGTTTATTAAACATAGAAGAACTTCAATATAATTAACATGTGATTTGACTTATGCAAAACTTAACGTCAACTAATATAAATATTAGATAAATTAAACAAGTTTTAAATATGTTGGTTCGTTTTAATTTATTTATTCTCTTAATTGTGTATTTAAAAGTTTATTTTTAGTAGGTGTTTGTATTAATGAAGAATGACACACTAAAAAATGTGTTTCTAAAATATAGATATAAAAATAAATAATGTTATGCAAGAATACTTGAGAGTATAATTTACTCATACATTACGCAATTATTGTTCATTGATGTACTCAAACATATAATAAGAAAAATATGTTTAAGCAAGACTTTACTAAGATATATAAAATATTTATAAAGAAGATATATATAATGTTGAATTATGCTAAAGAGATTAATGTTAAATTATTATTTTAAATATTGTTTTAATGAAAAGACCAAAAAAGTTACATTAATAAACTTATATTGCATAGTTCAACGAAATTACATTTAAAAATAACACATCAACTAATAAAATAGTATATTTTAACATACTTTTTAATCCTCTTTAATTTAAATAAATCACTTGTGTACCTGCGCATAGTTTCTCCTAATTTTATTTTATTTTCTCATTGTAGACCAAGTTCTTAGCCCTTGTGTCTCTAGTCTATAATTTTTATCCGATTCCTTAACTCTTAACAATTTTTTGACGTTTAGTCTTAGTGAAGGACAATTTAACATGTTCTATAATAAGCATAAAGGTATACTAAGACATTGTAATAGACAAATGATAGCACAAAGGAGTGAGAGATCGCACTCTTTTGAACTCATTGTATGCTCTCTAATGCTGATCGAGTTATCTTTTTATTTATTTTCTTAACTGATATAACATTGGTCTTTCTTTGTCTCCATATATTTTCTTAATTATCTAATTATCTTATTTGATAGTTTTAATTATGTTACAATATATATTAAATAATTATTCATATTACTAATTTATAGTGTTAGATTCTAGAATTATTTAATTATAATTTCTTTTTACGATGCAAAGTGACTTCAGCACAATTTCTGAGGGTGTAACAAGAATAAGAGAGAAATAAAAAAAAAAAAAACTTTTTAGATCTATATTCTTTTTTCTTTTTTTAATAACTTGTATTTCTTTGTATAAAAATGACTTGTTTTTAGTCAAAGCATTACTCGAATTCCAAAATCATCTACGAAAGTTGTGATAAAATCTTAATGGAGCTTTTTTGGTAGTTCTTTCGCTTTACGGTGTTGCTGCACTACTTTGCGGTTCTTTCTTATAAAAAGAAAAATTCAAAATTTATCAGTACATATCAAATACTTAACTACGTATACTTTCGGTAAATGATTGTTAAACGCCCAATAAAAATAAAATAGCCAATAAAAAAAACCTTGTAAATTCCTCTGAATCGAATTGTAAAAGAGTAGTACCATACAGTGTGATTTATACATAAAATCTAATACAGTAAAGCTTTATAAACAAAATGAGAATGAAAGCTTGAAGACCATATGATTTATTGTAACATTTAAGGGATAAAGTAACATGAAAAGTTATTGAATGGCATGGGTTGTTAACGCGTGTTTCGATTCCCGTTTGTTGGGGTCATAAACACATAACCAAAAGCAACAATATAACGTGGAAATGGGTTCAAACGTGGATCACAATTGAGAATTTAAACACAAACTTAACTGTCTACACCTGACAGTTAGAAATTAGTTAACATGGGTGGAGGAGGAGTAGTTCGAACACCAGGGCCACTGCCTGACCTGGGTGGAGGAGGTGGACTTGGCATGGGACCCAATTTTCTCATTTTCAGATCTGCAAATTAAAATATAATGACAACATGTTTCTAGATTCAACAAACTTTACTTTTTTCATACTAAACAACTACATGGAGTAAACCAAACATTAAATATAAGCTGGTGAAACCTCCAATAGTGATTGAGATTCTACAATTCTACACACGTTTTTGTACATATCTTTGCATGTTTAAATTAATGAGACAGACAAACCTGCATAAACTGGAGTAATCTGTGGTATGAAAGTAATGGAGATTATTAGCAGAATAAGAAAAGGTAAAAAAGATATAGAACAAAGACTGGTCCGAGCCATCTCCCTGTGTATGTTGAAATGAAAGCTGAAACCAAATAATATACCAGACCTGCTTCATAGTCACCCAAATTTATAATGTCACAAAAGCAATGGAGTCAATGTTAGTTTTATTTGAGCTTCCAGTGAAATTTCCCAAAGAAAATGACGCCATATTAACTAGCAAAATAAAAATCATGTCTAAAATAAAATCCAACTTTTAAGAAAAGTATTCTACGAGCTAATATGTACATATGACTAAGTCAGGATTTTGTATAGAGATTTTGGGCTTTCAAGCAAAATTATTTGAAAGTTTTGCGTAGGAACGTAAGGAAAAGAGAAGAATAAAAGAATTAAAAAATTCAAAAGAGAAAAATATAAATGTTAAATTTTTGTAAGATAAATAAATAAACGGTTATTTAGCTCTGGAAATAGTATATGCATGATTCTATATTCAAGAAAGATTACTTTTTACATATTAAACACCTACAAGCATATCTAAAATCTTAAAGTTAGAAGAAACAATCTATTTAAAAAATAAAAATTAATTATTGTTATCATAAAAAAGTAAAAATTTTTGAATTAATAAACTTAAATATATAAAATTAAAAAAAATATACATATTCAAGACATTTATATATAATTTTAAAAAATGAGAAGATGCACTGCACTCTCTCAAATATACATAGATCCGCCGGTAACTACAAGGACTAAACCAAACATTAGATGTAAGCTTGTGAAACCTCGAATAGTGATTGTGATTCTATAATTAATTCTACACACACATACTTTTGTACATATCTTTGAATGTTTCAATGAGATAGACAAACCTGCACTAACCGGAGCAAGTTGAGCAAAGAAAGCAAAGGTGATTATCAGCAGAATAAGGAAAGGTACAGATATAAAGGAAAGACTCGTCCCAACTATTTCCCAGTGTATGTTGAAATAAAAGCTGAAACCAAAATAATATACCAGCCCAGCTTCATAGTCACCCAAATTTATAATCTCACAAAAGACATGGAGTCAATGTTAGTTTTATTTGAGTTTTCAGAGAAATTTCTCAAAGAAAATGTTGTCATATTAAGTAAAAAAAACACAGAAAAAAATCATGTGTGAAATAAAATCCAACTAATAAGAAAAGTACTACGAGCTAATATGTAAATATGACTAAATCAGGATCTTGTCTAGAACTTTGCTTTCAAGCAAACTTATTTGAAAGATTTTGTGTAGGAACTATAGAAGGATAAGAAAAGAATGAAAGAATTAAAAAAATTACAAAAAAATAAAGTTAAAATTTTGTAAAATAAATAAATAAACGGCTAGTCAATAGCAATTAACAATAATAGTTCTGTTTTTTATTTGAACTTCAAGCTCTAACATCTTTTTAGCAATTACGCCTTGCTAATTACTGATAACTAAATAGTTTAATGTTAAATCCTAACTGTCATTGGTTTTGACGTCAAGTCATAAATGTGAACTCCTAATCCCAGCATGAATTATACGTCTTTGACGGGACTCCCGAGATGGATTAGTGATTGCTTGGACACTACATAAAAAATAAAGAATTAATTGAAAAAAAGAAAGAAAGATGCATACAACCAGTTAGATCGATCTAAATCACGATGATGCATGTATGAGTTTTCATATTGAGTTTGTTGAATTTATAGGAGTTTAGTCTATGAGTAGGAACTCTGTAAAAGGGTTGAGATATCCTTTCTATCCCCTATCAAATAGGAAAATTATTTTTGACATTCAATATGCAATTAGACCCCTTCTATTCAAAGTTTTTTTAAAATTAGGCTCGGTTCGGTTTTGAACCAGTCAGACCAAGAATCAGGCATAACAACAAATCGAGCTAAAATTGAATTTAACCTTGGCTTTTAGAATAAAAATATAAGACATACATTCAATCTCAAAAAATCGAACTTGGGTCCACGTCATTATTTCCTCACTTGTTTTCCACTACACTAATACAATCTATAGTAATATGAGTACCCAAAATAACATATATTTGTACTCAAATGTTTATGCCATTAGTTCAATTAATGATCTATTAGTTTGATAATTAACCTACTAATTCGATACCTTGATTGAGACAATAATTGGTTTAGTTTTTAAAACATTAATTCTACTCCTATCAAATAGGAAAGTTATATTTAGACACTCAATATGTTATTAAACACTTAATGATAGAAATATCATTATAATAGATAATATAATGTAATAAGAAGAAAAAGATAAAAAGAAATTATGAGTGTTGGTTATGTATTTAAAAAAAAATAAGTGCTTAAATATCGTCACTCTATCAAATAATATGATTTCTTATCTAAAAAAATATGTTTGATTGTAATTGGAAAAATAAAGAAAAGAAGAGAGAAATAAGATAATTTTTTGAAAAATACAAGAATTAATTGGAGTTTAATAATTCATGTGAATATGATCCTAGCAAAAAAATAAAGGAGGAACAAATTAATAGGGATATAATTTCTTGAGATTATTGTCCTTAGCATACAAGATCATGATCCATTTTCATCTTTTAAATTCATTTAATTGCAAATCATGATCAATCACAAATCCATGACCACATATGTCTACAAATAAAATAAACTTGAAACGTGTAAAATTATATTGTTTTAAAAAACTTATCCATATAATACACAAGTCTTTTTTGGATATAACTGATTCTTTCTAATAATAATTTAGGACAACAAAACTTACAAGTTTAGTCAAACTAACTCAAGAACTCTCAAAGGAAAAGGAGAGGGAAAAAATGTGAAAGAAAAGACTCTTAAAAACCCTTATCCATTGTAATTATTTATTATTTATTAGTTATAATACTACAAAAGTGTTTCTAAAACTACCCAAGACCAAGTGAGATGATAAGGTAAGATCTAGTCTAAATGACTAAATCATTAATACCAAGTTAAATAAAATATCTACTATTATTATTCTATATTTTTTAGGGTAAATACTAAATTAGTTTAAAAGAGTTTTTTATATTTAATTAAATAGAATTGTTAATCTTTTCAAATATAAACAAAATACGTTACATACTTAATATTCAAATTTGAGATTTTAATTAAACTAAAATAATTTTATACCAATTGATTTACACATTCGTTAGTAATTTAACCTTTCAATTTTAACATTGATGTACTGATACCCAAATTCAAAACTTAGGTAGGATCGATATAAAGGATGATAATTAATAGTGTGAAAGGTCAGAATTATGTATTATGTCTTTTTATGTGCAAACTGACCCATTTAAAGTGGATGTAACAAGGATAATTAAAAGAGAAAAATAAAAAAATTGTAGTAACTGATTAGATAAATCCTTGTACTTTTTTAATAGTTTTATTGCAAAAGTGTCTTGTATTAGACTAAATCATTTTCCCAAAAAAAAAAAATTCTTAATGTCTCGATACTTTTAGGATTGCTTGGATTCCCAAATCATTCATAAAAGTTACCATAAATCATGATGCAGATTTTTTGCTAAGCTTTACCATGCTGCTCCACTTGCGCAGTTCTTCCTTGTAAGAAAAATTCAAAATCTAGCTATTAGTATCCAACACTTAACCACATACGGTTTTAGTAAATGATTGTCAAACATCCACTGAAAATATAACAATCGATAATAAAGCCTTTTAATTCCCAAAGCATTCATGCATTGCACGTATACGATTGGAATAAAAATTTATGAAATTCTCCGTAAACCCTAAACCATCTTATACTTAGAATTTGATTTATTCATAACACCTAATACTGTAAAGCTATATAAACAAAAAGCTTGAAGCCCATATGATTTATTGTAACGAATGTGATCAAACAACATGAAAAAATTTGGGACCATGGCCTCCATCCCTATTTTGAACGAGGACTATTAGGGAGGATGTGCATCGCGAGGCCCGGGTGGAGGAGGTGGAGTTGGGAGGAAACCCAATTTTCTAATATTCAGATCTGCAAATTAAACACACAATATGTTGTTAACTGTTACGTCTCTATATTCAAGAAACTTTGATTTTACATATTAAACACCTACATGGACTAATTAATTTATCCACCAAAAATTAAATATAGAAAAATGCTACACTCTATGTAAAACACTTTTAACCCTTAAATATAAGCTGTTGAAACGTAAAATAGTGATTGTGATTATAAATTAATATACCAGCCCTGCTTCATAATCATCGAAATTTATAATGTCACGCTCCATGGTGTCAATGTTATTTACTTAATTTAATTTGAGCCTTCAAAGAAGTTTCCCATAGAAAATGACTCCAATTAAATAATGAAGTAGTAGGTATTCGCTAACAGAAAAAAAAAAAAGAAAAAAAAAACTGTAATGAATTTGACCTGCTGAATTTTGGTGCCCGGTCGAAGAAATATATAAAATATTAAATTATGAACCCGTAAAACAAAATCCTAAAAAAAGAAAACTATGCGATAACACTTATGACTAAAATCTGGACCGTGTTAGAATATCCCTTTAATATTCACCTTTTGCTTATCAAAATAATAAAAAAAACATTTTTAGAAATTTCGGAAACTTAAAACAAAATAAAGGCTCAATGTATGAACATAAAAAGATAAGAGAGAAAAGAATTAAAAATATTCTAAACAACTTACTTTGAAGAGAAAATATTGAAGATTTGTGAAATAAGAATAATTTTAAAACCTCCTACAAAATCTTCTTATTAATCTTCCAACTTATTAGACAAAGGGTATATTAAAAAGTTGCATAACATTTTTTTATAAAATTTAAAATATTAATTATATTTCTTAATATTTTTACTAAAATCTTAAATTTTATTAATTATATTCTAAATATATTATTAGACAAAAAAAATACTCTCGTTAACTAATTTGATCTGCTGAATTCTTGTACCTGACGAAATATTTACCAGTCCTGCATAGTCATCGAAATTTCAAAATGTCACACACCATGGACCATGGTATCAATTAAATAATAGCTTCAATTATTAAATGACTCCAATTAAATAATGAAGTGGTAGGTATTTGCTAACAGAAAATAAGAACAAAAAACTCTTGTTAATTTGACTACTGAAATTTGGTGCCTGATCGAAGAAATTTTTAAATCATGAAACCGTATAACACAATCCAACTAATAAAAAAAGAAAACTAAGTGGCAAAACATATACCTAAAATCAGGACCGTGTTAGCGTGTCCCTCTTACTATTCACTTTTTCCTTATAAAAAAATCACGTTTAAGAATTAAAAATCTTAGTTTTGTGACTTGGTGTATTATCATAAGAAGGGTAAGAGAGAAAAGAATTAAAAATCTAAACAACTTTGAAGGGAAAATATTGAAGTTCAAGTTTTGTGAAATAATTTTAAATTCTGTAAATCGTCTAATTAATCTTTTTACTTATTAGACAAAGAAAGTATTGGAGTTTTTCAAGTTTTTTAAGAAATTAAATATATTTATTTATTTTTATTTACTATTTTATTCATAAAATATTATAAAATTTTGTAGAAGAATTTGTATGAAGATATAACATTCAAGAACGCATCTACAGATCTACTTGAGGGGTTTGGTTGTAGGAATAACAATCTAGTTTTATGTTTTCTTTTTATTTTTTGTACAACATATTATATCCCCCTTTCAGTCAATATTGTGAATATATTTAATTACATCATTTTCTCCTTTTTAAATAAACATTTTATTTTTCTTTTATAATTTTATAATAAAAATAATTATATTTTTTCTCTTTTTAGATAAAATATTTTAGCATATTTTTAAAAAAATTACAATAACAATTTTTTAGATTTTTTGAATTATATATAATATCTCTTTTATTTTAATATTTACACTAGTTTTTTTATAGATGTCAATGTAATATATAAAACAATATCAGTGTAATGTTTTTAAACATTAAAAAACAGTTGCTTTAATATATATGAGAATATAATTGTAATATTTTTTAATATTAAAAAAATAATATAAAAATAGAAAAAAATAATAATATTAAATGTAATTTATGTAAAACATACATGTAATTTGCTCTATATGTTTTAATAACTTTTTCTTTTATAATCCATTAATTATTGCATTCATTAGTGTTCTCTTTATATTGATTTAATTATAAGTTGATTTGAAAAAATTAAAATCAATTTATTAACTTTTTTTAATGAAATAAACTTAGAAACTTCGTATAAGAGATTCATATATTGAATTTTGAGACAGACCAATAAACATTCTTTATTTTTATTTTATTTTTTACGAAAACCAAAAGTATAAAAGTTCTGTTCCATCACTTGGCATGATCATATGCCACAATTAAAGGTCTATTCCATTGCTTGGCCTCATGTACACTCGGAAAGCCAAGTGCTCACATCCACTCCAAAAGTGACCAACCGTTTCTCAAGACTCCGACAAAACATATAAAGCATATACCAGCCAATTCCTCTTTTTGATTCTTATTGCTTTTAATGTTGCTGCTTATCCACGACATTAGTGACATTGTTTAGCCATCTCTTGGACCACGTACACCAACTTGGTACACCAACTTCATAACTAGAGAACTCCAAAGATGTAAACGTCTCCCTCCAAAATTTCGTGAGTTTCCCATGCTCTTTTGATCATAGTCTTTTTGTTGGGTACGGTTTCCTTTTCTACATGGAGAAAGACTCAGAATTGTAAACTAATTATGATTTATGTGTCTCAGCTATCATGTAGAGAGGGACAGATTAAGGCATATGCCAAAGAGTTAATCAAGTCACACAGCAACTTCAGGGAGAGATAAGATTGAAAGGGAAAAAATAATCCGATCAGCATATTTTTTTAACATAATTCAAAGAATTGTTTTGTAAAACATTGTGGTTAATGCATATAAGAAATTTTTTTTTTTTTATAAAATTTATAAAGATCCTCGGTGACATGTGTAACTGATTATTGGCCATTATAATCTCAAATATTTTTAAAAATTATTTAATTTGTCCTCTTTGTAAGTAAATTTTCTATTATATGCTCTTGGATTATTTTTAAAATACATAATATAAATATTTTATATAAAATTTGATGCTTATATAACTGTTTGATAAACCTTAAATTTTATTCTTGGGCACTCCTATGATACCACTCTGACTCCGTCCCTATCTCATTGATAACATTGCTCATGAAATAAATAGAAAGCAAATAAACAAGAGTAATGTTATAAATAAAGTATTAATTAAAAAGGTAAATGCATTTAATGTCTTAAAATATAACACATTTCATACTTATCATATAAAAAGAGAGAGAGAGAAATAATAGCAAGACATAATAGGAGGATTTATAATTTTTCAATAAAAGATTATTTAACTTTGAAAATGGTCAACAATACTGATTATAATTAACAATAGTGCAACTGTTTCTCATTTCACTCCAAGCTCTAATGTCTCTTTTGAAATTACACTTCGCTAATTAATGTTACTGTATAAACTTTTTATTTACTTCTTAAAACTTTTTTTCTTCTTTTATAAGGTGCCGATACCTACTTTTACCTATCGTACATCTTTAATATTTTGCAACGAGCTTTATTATGATATTCATGACATAATTAGAGTTGTCTTTCAAATAGGAAAAAGAAAAAGCTTAAAGCAGTCAAATTGTTTTAGTCTATAAACTTTTTAAAGTTTTTATATTTTAATCCTTGACCAAAATTTTGTCAAGTCTTAGTCCATAATATTTTTATCAGTTAATTTTAATTGTTATTGGGAGGTCCTAGCAGTACTCAATCAGGTTGCCTTCTAAGGGACTTTGTTGAGACCAATTAGTACACTGCCCCCAAGCTCTAGGGCATAACAAGAGAGCTTCTTGCTTAAGCTTTCGCATCCATTGCTATCAAGACGAGCCCAACCTTGATTTTCATGGCAGATAGGTAATCTTCACTTTAGGGTCGAGACTTCAATCCCAAATTCATCATTAATCAAGATTTCTCAAGTACGAGTAACTGAAATATGATGAAGGAGGCGGCTAAGTTGGTAAGGGCAAAGATCTCTTTGTCTAAGACCATTAGGGCAAATGATACTCTTCTATAGTCAGTTGAGGAGTCTCGGAAATTTGCAAATGAGACTCTTTCAGATGACGTGGCTGAATGGCAATTGATGAATGATGAGGGTAAAATTAAAATGATAAGAGGTCAAACTCAAATGTAAAAAAATTAAATTAAAATACTAAAAGGTCAATCCAAAAAGTCACGAGATCAAATTAAAATGTTGACTAAAATCAAAATGCTAAAAATTCAATTTAAAATGTCAAAAGATCAATCTATAATATTAAATGATTAAATTAAAATGTTAAGAGATGAAATCAGAATGTCAAGATGTCAAACTAAAATATCAAGAAATCAAATTAAAATTAAAATGCCAAAAAGTCAATATAAATGTCAAAAGATCAAATTAAAATGCTATTATTATGCTTATTACACTAAGATATTCGCTGAGGTGCTACTTTCCTCCTTTCCCTATTTATGTGTATCTGTGAGTTCCTTGTGTCGAATGTCGATCACTTAGCAAATCTATGTCATTACTTAGTCAAGCCCTCCTAAGAGGCTTTACTGAAACCGAGTAATACAATAATCAATGCTTCACTAGAAATAAAAAATAAAAAAATACGGCACTTTGCAACAGCAAAACCACCTAATTAAAACATCAACAAAATTCTACGAGAAAATATTTCACATACATACATAAAGCACCTTGTCCTTCACCTCGATGCAGTTTAACCTTACTCGGACCAATAAGAAGCCAAGTGGATGCTGACTTATACTGTAATTAAACTTCAGCCTTGAGTTTCTAACCACGCCAGAGATGCATATCCTTTAAATATTTTTTCTTTTACTCAAATGCTCTCATTAATGTTACGACTTGCGACAATCTGACAGACACTGCTATTTTTTATTTTTTTTTCAATCAGAAGATATTAATTACCTGATACTAATAAATTATTAGAGTATCCGTAGTAGAAATTTTGTTGAGATTTGCAACACATTCAACCTTTTTTTGTTATGCAGTGGGGAATTTCTAAGCACCTATATCCATGCAGGCAGAAATTAAATTATAGTTTTAAGTGCCTAATTATTTGTTAGATGTCTCAAACATTCATATTCAAACTCTTCTCTTAAAAGATTAGTCGTAAATAAAACTAAAATTAGTAGATATTCTGCATTAGTGAGATGGTAATTAAAAAAAAACTCTTCTCCTAAAATATACTGCACCAAAATAATCGATGAGGTAAACTTCTGGGAAACTTTAATATATGTGCGTGAACATCAAGAAATCGATGAGGTGAATTTTTTCTTTTGAATTGTTTGGAGTTTGAGCATGATAATGGTGGGCATAATCTTGTAGTAGGCTTCTTTATTAGAGGGAGATTGATCTTGGGCAGTTTTCTCCATTAGTTATAATAGAAGTAAATATTGATTGAAATATAGACATCACGAGGGTGCAAACTGGCATTCATTTACTCCTTGCTAGACATTGATGATCGTATCGTCCTCATGGCAAACAATATGTCATGCAAGGCCATTGATATAAGAATAGTCTGAATCAACATGCATGATGGAATTGTAAATTTTTTTTATTGAAGTTCGATATATATAGTAAACTTAAAGAAAACTATTGTTTATTTGAGTACTCTTAATTTTCAAGTGTGTAAGTTTTCTGCTGAAGGTGAATTAGTTATTAAAGTCTCCAAAGGTGATCTTATTGTGATTAAAGGAAAAATAGCAATGAACTTCTCTTGCTCCAAAGCTGGTATTGTCATCTTATTAGTGTCATCTTCCTATTATTTTGATTATCGTATTACTTGTTTGTGGTATATATATGGTTGAGACTGGAATGCCCTATTTTGAATGACATGGTAGGTATAGTTGACAAGCTTAACTTCTGTGAACATTGTGTGTGTAAGAAGCATGTTAGAGTCAACTTTAGCATCACTATTCAGAGAACCGGAAGATATACTTGACTACATATTGACTTTTATTTGTGGGGCCCTGTATGATTGTTTTTAGTCGAAAGGTGGGGCTGGGTTCTTATTAACCTTCATTTCTGATTTTTCGACCAAAGGTTAACTACATTGTCCAATTCAAAATTAAGAAAGATGTTTTCCGTACTTTTAAAAAAATATAAAGTTCTTATTAAAAGTTAGATTGGGAAAAAAATTAATGCATCTTAACATTTTCTATGAAAAACTAGTGATTTATCCGTGCATTCATACACGGTTGTGTCGATGCCTACGCATATTTTTTAAACAATTTATATATATATAATTATTTATTTGAAAAAAGAACAGTAGAATAGAAAATTATGTTTTAATGAAAATAAGAGATGAAGAAAAATTATGAACTATCTTTCTAAAGTTAAAGCCACTTGTGTCTATGGTGTTAATAACAGTAGAACAAAAACTCTTGAATAAAAATATATTCAAGCCTTGAAATTCAAAAAATATGTTTGTATTATTTTCTGTTGTCTATATTTGTATTTGTAAGGTATTTTACAAAATAAAAATATCATGAAGATTGATAAAAACATCAATGTTTGCATGTGTGAACCCTGATGAGACAAAAATAGAAGATAAAATGATGAGTGATGAGATAAAAAAATATAAAGAGAAAAATTAAAAGACGTGTTGATAAAAAATGTGAGAAAATGTTTATAATTTAACCATGATATTGTACCAATTTTTTTTTATTATATTTTTTCCCCTTATATAACTTTATATAACTTGTACCTAATAGGATATATAAAGTTGTACAATAAAAATTTTGATATTATGCAATAGGATTGAACTACTCTAAAGTGCATCTTGCATTTTTAAAGATACAATGTGTTCATCCTAATAATTTATAGCAATAAAATGATTTAGATGAAAAATCTAATTTCAATTTGGCAAATCAAATTTGCCTTTTAAAAAAAATAGATTACTTATAATTATTATTGGTATTTCTTCTATTAATACCATCATTGCTTCTATAATTATTATTATCATTATTGTTGTTATTGTCATTACTAATAATATTATTGTTATTGTTATCATTATTATAATTACATAATAAAAATGATGATGATAATGATAATAGATACAAAAATAATAAAATAGTTAATAAAAAAGTTTATGTTAAATTTTAAATTGAGTCAATTATTATCAAATCAAGTTGAATCAAGTTTAATCTAACTCAACTCAATTCATTTTTAAGTTAATTCTAAAGTATATACTACACTTTATATAGTCCAACAATCCTAGCTTATACCAACTTATTTCTTATGAATCGAACTGCAGTCTAATTAATTAATGAACTTTCTTTTTTACAAAATTTTTAATAGATTTTTTAGTTTGAAAGACTTCCGAACTACAACATATATCCTTAGCATTTAATTGATTACATATAATTTCTTCTATTTATTGTACCTCAAAGTTACTTAATAAATTATTTGTGACAGTAAATCCTAATTAATATTAAAAAAAAATAATCTTGTACGTTAACAGTAAAATTTTATTTCTTTAGTTGAAAATTGTTTTAATTTTATTGTGGAATATGTGCAAAGTAATGTTTTCATTTCTTAAATTTTGTACTACTTGAAAATTTGATTTCTTTATTTAAAAATTACATATTTATATGTGAGTACGATGAATCATATACTCAATTGCATAGGATTTTAATAAAAATAAACTTAATATCATATTATGCATATCTAAAGACAGATATATTTTAAAGACGGAATGTAAATTTTTGTTAAGAAATAATTAATGCATGCTACTGTGTAATGTAGGAGACAAATTATTTACAGAAGAGTAATATTTTTTATTATTTAAAAAATAAATTTAAAATTTCAAAAAAATAAAAATAATCAAATGAATTCTAATACAAAGAGACTCAATAATAATTTTAAAATAAACTCTTAATCAATTTAACTTATTTTCTTAAAAAATATATATTGACATTTTATGATATAAAATTATATTTTATATACAAATTAAATTATAATTAATTTTAAAAATATTTAAATATTTTCATAAACATATAAATTTATAATCAACTTACTTAATATAAAATAAGTAAAATAATTAGTTAAATTTTTAAAAAATATTTTTAATTTTAAATTGAAGTAAATAAATAATTATAGATATAAAATCAAAGCATCAATATATATAAGTTTGGTGCTTATTTTCCTTTCTTATTAAATTATTTACGTTATACTTTGTCATGATATGACACACTTATTGATAAGATACTTACATAATTTTATCCATTAATATAATGGATTATAACTTATTCTATCAATCATAATAATTAGTTTTTAAAATTTTCATTAATTGTGATGTAAGAGATGAAAAACAAAATTATTGTGTGATAGGAGCTAATTGTAGCTTAGATAATCTGCCCCTTTCTCATTTTTTTAACAACATTGAGTTATTGTTTAGGCATAAATTATATAATAATAATACAGGTTATTATTAAAATAATAATAATAAGGTTAATATTATACTTTATTACAGTGAAATTAAATTTCTATTTAGTTTGAGAATATTTTTAGGGAAATATGTTTTTTATTATTTCTTATTTTTACAAATAATTATAGAAACACCATAGTGTTAATTTTTTTATGTATAGACGTAACAATTAATTAATTACTGGAACAATTTTATCTTCTTCATTTTTTTATACAAATTAAAATAAAAATAATAAAAAAAAAGATGATATTTTTGTAGTCATTTATTAAAAACAGTTAGAAAATGAAATAGGATGTTTTCTGAAACTATGCAAGCAATAAGTTAATTTCTAGCAAGCTCAATGTTTTTGTTCCAATTGGCTATATTTTGTTGGAATTACTTTTTTTTTGGAAATTTAATAAAAAATTTCTATTTTTGTTGCCTTAATTAAAAAAATCATGCTAATATGAAGCTTAAATTCATTTATTGTTTTGATATGTTAATATGTCCCCAGTATTTAACAAGTTGATAATATAAGTTGTACCATCGTTTTTTTTTTCTTTTTTGACAATGATCTGTTTGTTTGTATTAATGAATATATTTATACTAAGAGTATATATTTATTTATAATCACAAATAATAAAGTAAGAATTTTTTAAGGATTTACTATTTATTATGTTAGTCAATCAATTACACCAATAACAAGAACTGGATTCCTTCTACTCACGTACAAATAATTAGAAGACAAGATACATATAATAAATCTATTTTCGGTGTTAGTCAATTATATATGTATTGACTTTGCTTGAAGAATCTCAATAATACAAGATTATTTGATCATATAAACAATACCGCCCAACCATATTCTTTTTTTTTTCTTCTTTTGTTTGAAGCCATACTCTCTTTTTTCTTTTCAAAGAAAATTGCCGTTCATAAGGATTCTCTTTTTTTAACCATTATATTTACAGTAAGGATTTTCGATTGGTAATTTTTACGAAGAAAATAATATATGCACTAACAGTGTAATTTTATTTTACTTTTTTATATTATCATTTAATAAAAATTGTCATATAAGATAAGTTTGTTAATTTTATTAATAAATATATTAAAAGTTATAATTAAAAAGAAGATTTTAATAATTAGTTGCAAAAAATTAAATTAATAATATATACCTATTAAACTCATTTTTACACTAGTTGGTACTAAGTGAATTTTTTTTTTTTTTACAGAAGCCAAATATGTTTAATCAAGGCAAACAATACATTCCCCTTTAAAATTAGCTTAACTTTTTTGTGTTAAAAAAATAAAATTTTAAGAGTTTTAAAAAAATTTCTATTATGGAACACAAGAATTAATTAATATATGATTTTCTAATTTAATTAATAATTTTAAAT
>JAMLFT010003005.1:0-23298 GCA_026544285.1 Pachyrhizus erosus | reverse complement strand
AAATGATATTTTAAAAATATATATATAAATTTAAAATAAATTTATTATTATTAATTAAATTAATCATATTTTTTAATATTAATAAATTAAATGATCGGATCTTATAAAAAAATAAATAAAATGTAATATTTCTTTTTTTATCATAAAAGAGCTACAATAAAATTATGAGAAAAGGATATAAAATTCTTGTGGGCTAACTTTGTCTTCGTGTTTTATTTTTATAAAATTAAATTTAGCTAAATTGAATATCACGCTTGATTAGGATTGAGAGTTACATATTATTCATTAATAATGTATTAGTATCAGTAAAGACGTTTAAATTCATATCTTTATAAAATATGAATTTTATTTTATTAATTAGACCAACTTTTATTAATTCACTATAGTTTTTGTCTTTTATTCTAAAATCTAATACTTTTTACCTTCTATGTCTCCCAATATTATAACAGTCTTGCTGGTTAATATTTTAATGATATTGATTAAAAAAAAATTAACAAATTCATTCAAAATGATGCACTTATATTAGTCAACTAAGAGTTACTTACACGTATGAGGTCTTAGGTACTAATTTATCATACACAAATCATAATATATACCTTTCACCTTTTAAAATGATATTACCCTCAAGGCTGAATGTTGTGTTAAAATTTTACTCTCAAAATAATGTATATAAACAAATATCGATTCTCGTCTTTCTAATTAATTTTTAGTGGTGAGTTAAACAAAACCTAAATTCTTATATGATATTAATCTTTATAGTTCTTAAGTCTATTGAATTATTTGTTGTCAAATTATTATCAATCATTTGTATATTTCTAATCTTATAAATTTTATGTTCATAATATTTAGTTTTCAATAACAGATGTGGGTTGAAAAATTCATATTAATTAATAACATAACTAAAATAATCATAAATTATAAAAATTTATAAATTAAATTTTAGATTTTAGTCAGACACACACCTAATTTCTAAAATGAAAAAAAAAAAGGTAGAAAACATAATGGCCAGTTGCAGGAAAAAAGAAAAGCATATCATGGCTACAAATTGCTCCTAGTTTGCCAAAAATTCAGACCATATACATTAATAACCAAAAATTGTGTCATATGAGTAGTTTCGTAAAACCTTATAAAACTAGTTTCCTCATCCATATAGTTGCATAACACCAAAGTATTGCATCAGTGAAATGTAGTGAGTCACATTACATATCCCAAAAATTAGTTCTCTGCACGATTGTTACAATATGTGTTCTCAACTCAACAATGTAACTAATATCCCACGATTACCACAATCACCGTAAATAATAATTGCCTAACCACAATTAATAATATAGGATTTAATTGTATTAATTGAAGGATCGCGTTAATTAAGTTAGGCAAAATATGTTATATTTTTAACTTCTTAGGAATAATTATTAAACTGCTTTTATGTTTTTCTGTATAATAAGTGCCAACTCTTTTTTTTTAACCTTTTCTACCCGAGGCACTGATTAGCATGTATTTTAATTATGAAAAGAAAATAAAAGCAATAAACATTGAGTCATGAAATTGAGTAAATATTATTTTAGTGTCAAAATAATCCAATAAACTTATCTTAGTGCTAAATTGCATCACAATTCTTCTTCCTTGCTTTGCTTGCTCCACTGCTTTGAATCCTCTTTTTCTTGGTGCAGTATTGTTTTCCTCTCGTCACATTCCCCTTTTGTGTCCTTATTCTTCTCCTTTTTCTTAAAGAAAGAGAAAGTCTTAGTTCATCCTTGCCTTTAGGGAACATTTACTTTTACAAAGATTAATTTTATATTCGCAAGAATATTAAGATGGATGAAAAATACTCCCCGTCTATTTCAATATTTGAACAATAAAATGTTTACCTAAATTTTATTTCTAGACATAGTTTTTTAATAAGATCATTCCTACCAATCATATCCATGAAAGAAAGTGGGTATGATTCATCTTCATGGAAAGGATCCATATCCTACCAAATGGGTTATGGGAAAGGAATTGTTTATTTTTTAAGTCATGAAAAATGCCAATTGTGAGCATGGTAGATTTGTAGGGATAGTATTTCCAAAAGTATTATATTTAAAATCTTATTCTCTAAAATAAAATAAAAATTTCTCTCAAGCAAATAATCTGTCTGACAAATCACAACTAATTGGACGTGGACTAGTATGGTTCAAGTTATGGACATTTTAAAATTTGGCCCATTTAAACAATCATTCATGGGCCCAATCAAAAGCATAAGGGTTCTGCTATTCCCACCGTCTGCTTTGCACTTCCTACTCCAAACCTTTAAAAAAAAAAACCAACAAAAAGACAAATATACCCCTGTTACTGCACTTGCATCAGAAGTTGCCTTAGTAAGAAGTTTGACCACTGTCAACAGTGATAAGAAAGGCAAGTTTTATTTTTATTTTTTAAAAATCCCAAATCTAATAGAAGCGTGATTCCGTTTTGTAAAAAAACACAACAGAATCCTGTTTCCTTTTGTGCGTAATATACATAACATTAAATTTTAAATTCATACAATACATGGGTTCATTTAATTTATTCGACTTTTATTTTTATGTCTAGCATAATATTTATTTTAAAATTATACATTAATAAAATTAGTAATTTTAAAATATTTAGTAACATGTGAAATATAATTACACTAAATTTGAATAAGCTAATTAAATTATATTTAATTAAGTATAAGTTATTTTAAAAAATATTAAATCTATAAAAATTATTGTGATTTATTTTTTCTTTAAGTAATAATAGGTAAGTAATATTTATGTAAAATATAAATTAAAAATGTTGCTTACGTGATAAATAAATGACATATCACCACATGTTATTTATGATTAATGAATCCACGTGACATTAACACTTGTATTACTATATATGTGAGATTTTTTTATTTACAAAACCATTTATGTAGATGGGAAAAAGTTAAAAAATATATATTTCACTTGAGTAGTGCACGAAATTAGGCAAGTAAGGAACAATAAACATCATATTCTTTAACAAAAGATTGTGTTTGCGAAGGAAGAAGTTAAGGCATGGTGTTTTCGTCTTATAGTGTTCATCAATACGATGTGTTGAAACCTTTTACAACAATGACATTGCTTTCTTTTAGGAGAAGACTGACAATTTTTTGTGTGAACAAATAACTTTCATGCATACTGCTAATAACAAGAAATCGTGAAAAATGTTTTTAGAGATGTCCTAATTAAAATATACGATTTTGGTATTTTTATTGATAAACTCATTTTTTCTATCAAAAAGTAATTTAATTGTAAATCTAATTATCATTATTGTTTTGTAGGATCTAAATTCTTGTACGCTTTTTTAGTGAGTATACGATGACTTGGTAGATGTTGATGAAAATGAATCAAGGGAAGAATCTAAGGATATGAAGCAACTGTAACTTGAGAGGCTAGAAAAAAAAATGAAGTTATAAAAGAAACTTGCTAAAGAGAGAAAAAAGTGTTTCATTTTGCTTTGTATTTTGAAATTGTCCTAAACAACAATAATACTTATAAATTTTGACTGTGTATTGTATAAAATTGGGACATGACTATGTACTCATAAAAATGGTTATGTAGGAATTAAGAGATTTATAAAGTTGGAAAATATAATGTGTTTTTTATTGTCTTGGAGGGAATAATATTCGGTGTTGTTGATGCATCAAACTTGTTTTGTCAAAGTATCAACTAATCTAAAATGGTTTAATAGGATTATGTAACTTGGTTTTAGTCTATTTAATAAAACTTAAATTGCATGGACACTTTGGATATTAAAAATTTGAATTGTTGAAAAATATGTGTGGACTTTTTGGTTTGTTTTATGTCGTTGTTTTGATTTGATAACAAATGATAAATATGTAAAGGAATTCCAAAAATAAATATGAAAAGTGTAAAAAAAAGTATTATACTTGTTTTGTAAAATAAATTGGACATTTATGTTGATATATTGAGAGTAAAATGCGTATTATAACTCATTTTGGTTAAAATGACATCAAACAAAAAGAAAATGACATTTGAAAAGCATAAATTAAAAAAACTTTACTTGTGAACATAATCCTTCGATTGCTCGTACCTATATCTTATAGCAGAAACAACATATTTATAAGGTGTCTTAATCAATTTCCAAATGTTACACGAACATGACCTTTTACCAACATCTAAAACAAATTTTTCCACCATTATATATGTTACCTCAAAAAGAGTTTTTTTCCACCACCAATTTCTACTTTTCTTTTTCTTTTTCTTTCTTTTTTTTTCTTAATTTTGACATAATAATTTGTTCATAAATAAGGATATTATCCTTAAGTATAACAAATCTTCCCATTATGCATGTCCTTATCCATTTTAACACAGTCAAAATTAGTTTGTTTTTAACTACTAATATTGTGTTATTGAATGTTTATAAAAAATTGTTTATTTACATGTCATATATAAGAAAAAAATTAAATGTTTACTTACACAATGTTTTAATTGATCTTTTATAAAAATCAATTACGAATTTCATTGTTAATTTATTTTATTCGTTGCATCTTTTCATTTTAATCATTTACAAAGGACTAAAACCAATTTCATTCAAAATTCTAAAAGACTAAAATTAATAAATTTTATTTAAAAGACTAAAAAAATCATCATCTTAATTTAAAAAATTAAAATTAAAATTTTAGACAAAGAATATTTCACCCTAATTATAAAAAGAAATATCAAATATGAATCCATCACAAATTTTAATTTGCTGTCATTGATAATTTTTAGGGAAGTGTGTCATTTGATCTTTGTCTAACAATTTAAACTAAAACATGCTAAATTTATGAATAAAAGTCAGATGCATTTTTTATTAAGGAAAAAAATAATGCAATTCAATTTAAACTGGTAGATAAAAGTTTAGAACAAAAGCTACCGGATTTTTCAATTACACTAAATTACCTTTTCACTTAGTCAAAATTGTACCAAAATGGTTATAATGTGATTTTATTTTCGCAATTTTTAACAAACCCTTAAGGAAAGTAGATTATCTTAATCAAAGAACCCAAAAATAAAATAAAATAAAAAGACCTTAAAAAAAGAGAAAGAAGCGTAAGCCTTAGTCGTAGAAAATCTTAAAATCCGAAAATTGGGTTGAATAAAGTCATTTCAGTAATGTCTGGTGTTTTTCTGTAAAAAAAGTCATAGACACTTTCAGTCCACCATTAACCCCTTTGAATTGAACATCACCACTATCCATCACACCAACCCCTATTTTATTTTTTATTTTTTCCTTTCTATCTCTGCAATCCAAACCCTCTCTTCACTCTTTACGAGTCTAAATTCAGCTTCAAAATCAATGTCGCACTTCTCAGTAGCATGGTGCTAGGGCTTGTTTGGTTCCTCCAAACATGGTCTTCAAGGGAAGGTTCTTCTCTTCCAAGAAATCCGATTCTTCTAGCCCCGATACGTCTTCCAACAGTCCTCGATCTTTCTCCTCCAATTCCCCTTCCAGATCCGACAAGAAAAAACCTAAATCCGCCGCTAATCAAACCCTAGCCGCCGCCGCCGCCGGAGGCGGAAGCGGCAGTGGCGGCGGAGGTCTCGCTGCGTGCCGGCAGACGCAGGTCAAGGACGGGACCAAAAAGAAGGATGCGGTCAAGGGGAAGGAAAGTCAAACGCCGCCGCCGGATGCTCGCAAGGATTCTCCGGCGAAGAAGCTGACGGCGGCGGCGGCGGAGGGACGGGAATCGCCGTCGTCGTCGTCGGTGTCGCCGATTCTGGCGTCGTCGCTGGGACTGAACAGGATCAAGACGAGATCGGGGCCGTTGCCGCAAGAGAGTTTCTTCGGGTTCAGGGGCGATAAGGGGACGGCGGCGCTCGGAGGCAGCAACCTCTCCCGGCCCGGCAGCGGTGTTCGCGCCGGCGATTGGAAGAAGAAGGAGGTGGCGAGCCATAGCAGGGTGGGGTTTCATGACGGTTCCGGCGGCGGCACAGGTTGGGGCGATAACGGGAGCAATTTCGATGGCATGTCGACGTCGGGGAGTGTGCCGTCAAGGGAGCAGAGTCCGATCGTGTTGCCACGGTCGCGGTTGCAGAACGGAGAATCATCCTCCGATGCTGCAGGTATCATTGTAACTCGGTGTGTGAATTTTGTAATGATTTTGATTGTTTGGTTTTGGTTGGTTTTTTAATTATTTAAGTAAAGGATCATTGATTGGATTGTTTGACTAGAATTTTGGTGCTATACTTAGATTATGTTTATATGCTTTAGAAGAATAGCTTGTTGTCATTTTGTTTTAATGAGAAGTATAAGGAATGAGGGTGGTGTGGTTCTGGTGAGTGGAATATGGGGAGAATGTCTATTGCATTTGTATCTCTATTTCCTTTTGTGTTGGCGTAGATCAGTTGCTCCATGTTTTTTTGGATTTGTTTGGATGACAACAGCGGAACTAAAGATTGTAGTTCTTATTTCGATTTTAGTATTGTCAGAATTGGAGTTGACTGAACTATTATTCTTGTGTTTGGCATGAATAAAAACTGAGGGATAAAATTGTAATTGAATTTTAATTTGTAAGTGTTTTGACCTCAAGTCCACTACATCTGGGGTACTGTCCACTTTGGCGTTAATTTGAGCCTCCCGGTTTCATCCTTAAAAGGCAAGGCGCCTTGGAGGGTTAGGGAAGGAGGGTGTTTATAGCTACCCTTAATCTCGATTCCTAAGTAACGTGAGACTATTTTGTTGTATTGGAACAATAAGTGTTAAAAATTTAAAACTATTATTAGTAATGTTGTTCAATAGAGCATATGTCTTTGGTGGTGATTGATGCCATGTGGACAGTGGCATTATTTGAATTGAGGTTGTGCCCCTCCCTACTTCACTGTGATTATCTGGATTATATATATAATTACCCATACTTGGGTGACATTTTATTAATTTATGTATTTGAAGACATTATCTACAAGGTATAGCTCAATTGGCAGATTGGAATGATTAGTTAATCATATGTTATAACCAGCCTTCGATGAGTAAGGAGAATGCATAGCTCAGTTGATGAAGTTAACTAGTATTTTCTTATATTCTTCTTATCACAATAATTTTTTAATCATATTTTGAAAGGGACAATATTACTACTTTTTTATTTAATTAACTAAAAGGAATTTTTTGGTGAAGTATTTGGGAAATACACACAATAACTAAAAATATTACATTTTTTTTAACACTGAAAGAACTACAACAACATAAGTTTTTTACCACTAGATGGGGCCAGCTACAATAACTGAAACCGCTGGGACTCAATTATATAAATATTAAATAACAATAATTACTGAAGAAAAATATGCAACTAAAGGTGTAGCATGTGAATGCACAACTAAATATCTTGATTCACAGATCCTACTTAGTACTGAGACATCCATATAACTAAATATTACAATTAACCTGACCAAAACATTAAACCAAACAATTGAGGTCTGTGAACCTTTAAACTTACAATTTCATATAGCTTTACTGCTACTACATCATATTGGTCGCAGCCTTACACGGTGAAGGTGGCTGGTTGTAGTATAGCTATTTTACCAGTTTTCACCTTTTTATATCTCTGCTTGGCAAGCTCGTCTATTGTTGGTTTCTATAGTCAACAGAATGGTTGTATTGGTGAAGTATTGGATATGTAATACGTGCCAAATATTAATGCAAGGGCGTTGTAATAGTCCCAAATTGGTAGGTTAAGCACAAGTTTAAGGCAGTAAATGTTAGAGGTGGACAAGTACAAAGAGCCAAATTGCCAAAGCAATTTTCAAAATAGCTCACACTCAAGCTTAAGCTCAAGATCATCTAAGTTCACTCCCTCACATCAAACTTGGACAAGGGCCTGGTCATAAATTTTAACTAGGGATGTGTGATATGTCAGTTTCGGGTTGATGTTGTTGAAAATAAAGAAATAAAGTATGATGTAATTTAGGAAATAAAGTATTTAGGCATATTATCTTTGATTTAGAGGAAACTATATCTCCTGTAATTTTTTGTGATCAATATTTTTTTGCCTATATAAACATTCATCCGTGTTGTGTTTACACACGGTTTCAACACAATATTTCTTTGTTTATTCCCTTTTAACATGGTATCAAGAGTCCCTTGAAAATTGTGCCTATTCGGTGGACCCACTATCCTTAGTGAAAATTATTTTAGCAAATCGTTTCTCTTTTTTGGTTCGCCTTTCCTTACATCGAATTGTTTTTGATCCTTTCATTTTTTTGACTTTTTTGAAGAAGTTTTTTGGAGTGTGACCCCACCCTTGAACTCGTTTTTTGCTGATCTATGTAACCTTGTTGGTCGCTTAAGATTTTGACAACCAACTTGCTCTCATGCGTAACTTTTCTCTAGCGCCAAATAGTGTCTCTTGGTGGGGTATGGCGGTGCAAATCAACCCACGACTTTTAGCGACGACCTCACTAGTCCTGGGCGACTCTACTCCTGCTGTTTTGGTCTCGTTGGACATGATTTGGTGATTTTCCCTCTTTTCTCTCTCCAAATAGGTTGCTTTCTCTCTCTACAACTATTTTTGTAACTATTTTGCGTGTTCATCTACTATGACATCTAGCACCTTTACTTCACTTCCCAAGGTGGAGCTTGCCATCTTTTCCAAACATGTCAGTGTTTATTGAGAAGATAGATAATTCTAACTACTCTATTTGGGCATCTGAAATTGGTTTGTGGATTAGTGGTTGAGATACAAATCCTATCTCACTACCTCTATAGGTTCCATACCAAAAACAGAGTGAGCTGCGATGAAAAATTGATGTCCAACTTTAGTGTTCTTCAATGATTCAACCCTCGCTTAAACCGATTTTTAGGGCTCATGAAATGTGAATCAGTTTGAAGTGAGGTTTGTGCCCACTACACCAACGACAATGCCTGTATAGCGTGTGCCAGGATCTAATGAAATACTCTACAATGCGTGATTAAATTCTTGGATCACTTGTAGTCCTATCGATAATGTTTGCACCTATTATCCTTTTCTGCATTTCACCCAAATTTGCCACGAAATTCCCTACTTTTACTTTAGGCGATACTTCTATTTTTGTCTCTCAAAGTGGTAATTTTGGACGATCATGCACAAGTTCCTCTAACTTCAAGAGTAAGTATAAGTGTGACCATTGTCATCATAATGATTGTACCATTGGTCGGTGTTGGAAGCTACTTGGTAAACCCCCTCATTTAGCAAAGATTGCTTAAGCATCCACTCTTGATCCGCTTGTGCTGCCTACATCGCTAGCTGATCAACCTCGTATGACTGTTGTTACCTATGAGGAATTTCTCCGTTGGTATAAAAGTCAACAACCTCCCAACACTACTACTTCGGTGGCTCACATTGGTAAATCTTCTGCTTGCCTCTCCCAATCCCTTTTTTTGGGTCCTTGGGTACTTGATTATGGTGCATTTGATTACATTATTGGTAATCGTTCTCTTTTCTCTTCATTTACTACAAATGACCCTTTTCCTTCTATCACCTCTGCTAATGGTACTCAAACATAAGCCTTAGGCATTGACACTATTCATCCACTTCAATAGTGTTCACCCTATTGTTTATATACTTGATTGGCCTTTTAACTTACTATTTATCACTTGTCTAACCCAATCCCATGACCTTATTATCATCTTTACTAAACATTTTGTGACCTTGTAGGAACGAATCTCGGGATGGATAATTGATGTCAAATGTGAGTCGCATGGTCTATACCATCTCTCTGCTTCACCATTAGCATGTGCATCTGCTGACTCCCCAATGATGAGTCATGCTCAGTTAGGATATCTAGTTTGCTCAAACTGCAGAAGATGGTACCAAGCTTCCATGATTTGTCTAGTTTACATTATGAGTCATGTTAGCTAGGAAAAAACATTCGTCATTCATTCCTAACATAGTTAATACGCGAGTTGTGTCTCTTTTTTCCTTAGTTCACTTTGATATTTGGGGTCCTTCTCATATTGAGAGTGTGTTTGTTTTTGATATTTGTTTATTTGATTTATGATTTTTCATTGTAGATGAATTTGGTTAATAAAAAGTCGATTTGAATTATTTTTTATCTTTGATAACTTTTATAATGAAATAAAAACATAATTTGGTATCCCTATTTGTTCTCTTTGCAGTGTTAATACTTGTGAATATTTATTTCATCAATTTCAGCAATTCATGACATTCAAAGGAATTCTCCATTAAACATCTTGTCCTTATTCACCTAAACAAAATGGAGTGGTTGAAAGCAAGAATCGACATCTCATTGAAACTACTTAAACCCTTCTCATCCATAATCATGTTTCCCATAGCTTTTGGGGTGATGCTGTTCTCACGACTTATTACCTCCTTAATCGCATATCATCCTCTATTCTCAACGATCAAGTTCCTTACTTTATACTCTTTCCAAAGTCTTCGCTTTACAATCTTCCTCACATGTTTTTTCTTTTATTGGTTTTGTTCATAATCTCACTTTGGGTCATGACAAGCTCTCCTTGTTCTTTCAATTGTGTCTTTCAGTGTTATCATTGTTCTCAAAAAGGTTATTTCATTCTTGATCTTATAAGGTATTTTATCACTGTTGATGTCTCCTTTTTTGAATCTATCCCATGCTTTGAGTCTATCAATTCTTCCCTTGACCTATAGAATCCTGCCTCTCCTAGTCCACCTGTTCTTCTTTCTTTTTCCTCACCAAATGACTCTGCTCCAATACATTTGCAACCTCTTCATGTGTATCAACACCATCCTCGATCACTAGACATTATGCCTCCTCCTCTGTGATTGATGAACTAGTAGAGCCTATGCTTGACTCTTCCCCGATTCCATCTCCTGCATCGGATTTGGATTTTCCCAACAACCTTCACTGACCTATTACTCTTTGGAAAGTTATACGTTCAACTCGTAACCTATCCCCACAATATACTAACCTTAACTATCATCATCTATCTTTTACACTCTATACTTGTGTGTCTTCTTTGTCTTTTGTTTCTATTCTCAATACCCCAAGTGAAGCATTATCACAACCAATGTGGAGGCAAGCAATGATTAATGAGATGTGTGCTTTCTAGAACAGTGTCACGTAGAAGTTGGTTTCTCTTCTTGCTGACAAATCTGTTGTTAGGTGTCATTGGTTATAAACTCTTAAAGTTGGTTTGGACAGTACTATTGATTGATATAAAATTCGTCTGGTTGCAAAAGGATACACATAGGTCTATGAATAGGACTACACTAACACTTCTCCAGTTGTCAAGATGACTTTTGTTAGACTCCTCTTCTTGATAACTATCATTCATCACTTACCCCTTTTCCAACTTGATATTAAGAATGTCTTCCTTTATGGTGATCTTGATGAAAAAGTTTACATGAAACAACTACCTGGGTTTGTTACTTGGGGGAGTCTTCTACTATGGTGTGTCATTTTCGCTGGTCTCTCTATGGGCTTAAACAATTATCTCGAGCTTGGTTTGGTCGCTTTCGTGATGTTGTGCAACAATTTGGGATGACATATAGTGAAGTTGATTACTCTGTCTTTTATTGTCATTACTTTAAAGGATGCATCTATTTTATTGTCTATGTAGATGACATTGTTATCACAAGCAATGATCAAGATGACATTTCTAGTCAGAAGCCGTATTTGACTTGCAAATTTCAATCTAAAGACTTTGGTAAACTTTGATATTTCTTGGGTATTGAGATTGCTCAATCCAAGGATGAATTAGTTATTTCATAGAGGAAATATGCTCTTGACATCTTAGAAGAAACTTACTTATTAAATGCAAAACCAGTAGACACACTTATGGATTATGGATCCAAGTGTCGAATTGGTACCTAATCAGGGTGAGTCATTCTCAAATCCTAGAAGATATAGGAGGTTGGTTTTGGTTAGGAAATTGAACTATTTAACTGTGATTCGTCTAGACATTGCTATTGTAGTAAGTGTGGTAAGTTAGTTTTTGAACTCATCTTGCCAAGAGCATTGAGAAGCAATAACTTAGATCTTGAAATATATTAAGAATGCTCCCAACAAAGGTCTCGTTTATGAAGAGACAACCAAGTTATTAGATATTTAGATGATGATTGGGTTGGCTCACCTAGTGACAGACACTCTACTTCAAGATATTGTGTTTTAGTTTTAGTTGAAGGCAACCTGATATCTTGGAAAAACAAAAAGCAAAATGTTGTGGCAAGATCAAGTGCCAAAGCAGAATATAGAGCCATGACATTAGTGATTGTGAACACATGGTTGAAGCAACTTCTCAAAAAACTCAAATTCGAAGAGGACTCACAAATGACTATCATATGTGACAACCTAACAACTTTACATATTGCTTCTAATTTTGTCTTTCATGAAAGGACTGAACACATTGAGGTTGATTGTCATTTTATAAGAGAGAAACTTGAGTTTGAAGACACTACTACGAGCTTTGTTAATTCTAGTGATAAGTTGGCAGACATCTTCACTAACTCTCTTAGGGGACTAAGGATTAGTTACATTTGTAGTAAGTTGGACACATTTGATTTGTAATGTTCTAGCTTGAGGGAGAGTCTTAAAAATAAGAAAATAAAGTATGATGTAATTTAAGAAATATAGTATTTAGGTATATTATCTTTGATTTAGAGGAAACTATATCTCCTTTAATTTATTGTAATTAATCTTTTTTTGTCTATATAAACACTCGTCCATGTTGTGTTTACACACATGATTTCAACACAATATTTCTTTGTTTATTCTCTTTTAACAAATGTCATTATTTGTTTAGTTTTGTATACCCACTGCTGATCAACAAATTTGTTTGTTTGTGTTTATTTTGTAATGAAGTATCTGGCAAAACTGTGCTAGTTTTTTTTTCTTGAAATGTTACTTTTGCTTATGATATCACTTTAAACAGGCAAACAACCATCATCATGGGCTCAGTCTGGGGGCTTAAGAAGTGCAGATGTTTGTACTCCAGAGGTAACACTGGGTTTGGTGTGTGCTGGTGTTTGGTATCTTTTGTTATTACTTTGATTAACTTAAATTTTGCCTGAATTAGTTGTATTCTGTTTATTCGTCTATAATGGCAGAAAGAAACTTAGTTGTTTCCTTTTCAGACAGCATATGATTTTGAAAACCCAAAGGAGTCTGAATCTCCTCGTTTTCAAGCTATATTACGAGTCACTAGTGCACCCAGAAAGAGGTTTCCTTCGGATATCAAAAGTTTTTCCCATGAGTTGAATTCGAAAGGTGTCTGGCCTTTTCCATTTTCGAAGCCCCGACGGTTAAATAACCTTGAGGTACTTTGGTTTCCATTTCACATTATGTTGTTGTGTTGATGATGTGTGTCATAGGAGGCATTACATAAAAATTGCATTACTTTGTTGTGCAGGAGATTTTGGTTGTTATTAGGGCAAAATTTGATAAAGCAAAGGAAGATGTAAACTCTGATCTGGCTATTTTTGCAGCAGACCTGGTTGGAATTCTTGAAAAAAATGCAGATACTCATCCTGAATGGCAAGAGACAATTGAGGACTTGCTAGTTTTGGCCAGGAGCTGTGCTATGACTTCATCTGGTGAGTTTTGGCTTCAGTGTGAAAGCATAGTTCAAGAGTTGGATGATAGGCGTCAAGAGCATCCTCCTGGGATGCTAAAGCAGCTTCACACTCGAATGCTTTTCATTCTCACAAGGTGTACTCGATTATTGCAATTCCACAAGGAAAGTGGTTTGGCTGAAGATGAACCTGTTTTCAATCTCCGTCAATCCAGAGTCTTGCATTCTACTGGAAAATGTATTCCTCCTACTGCGGGAAGGGATACTAAAAGTTCAAGTGCTGCAAAGACCTTAAAGCCTTCATCGAAAAAAGCATTTAGTCAAGAGCAGAGTATGATGGGTTGGAAGAAAGATGCTATGCAACCAGAAAATCAATTGGCTCCTGCCGACGATGATGCAAAACACTTTGACCCTTCGTCAGGCAGGGATCGAATGGCTTCTTGGAAGAAATTCCCTTCTCCACCAGGAAGAAGCCCTAAAGAAGCTGGTCAGTTGAAGGACCAAAATTATGGGAGGGTTGAATCTTCAAAGGCATCAAATAATAAGAGATTCACTTCTGATGTGGATCTCTCTATTGCCAAGCCATCTGAGCTTCTTCCTGTCAAAGATTCCTTGGATCATGCTTCCAAACACCAACACAAAGTTTCCTGGGGATACTGGGGAGATCAGCAGAATAATAGTAGTGAGGAGAATTCGATAATTTGTCGTATATGTGAAGAGGAAGTTCCTACTTCACATGTTGAAGATCATTCAAGGATCTGTGCAGTTGCTGATAGATGTGATCAGAAGGGATTGAGTGTCAATGAGCGTCTTGTCAGAATTTCTGAAACACTAGAAAAGATGATGGAATCATGTACACAAAAGGATACCCAACAAATGGTGGGAAGTCCTGATGTTGCAAAAGTGTCAAACTCTAGTATGACTGAAGAATCTGATGTTCCTTCACCTAAACTTAGTGATTGGTCTCGCAGAGGCTCAGAGGACATGCTAGACTGTTTCCCTGAAGCTGACAATTCTGTTTTTATGGATGACCTAAAAGGATTACCACTTATGTCATGTAAAACTCGTTTTGGTCCGAAGTCTGACCAAGGTATGACAACATCATCTGCAGGGAGCATGACTCCCAGGTCTCCATTGATGACACCACGGACAAGTCAGATCGACTTGCTCTTGGCAGGGAAGGGTGCTTATTCTGAACATGATGATCTGCCACAGGCATGCCATCTTCTAAATCTCTTTCTAAAATGCTTTTATTTCTAATTTATTACCCTACACTATATATGTCATGGATGGCATTGTCATTCAATTCAGTATGTTGTATCAAATAGTTGTCCCATAATTTAATGTTTAGTGATACATGGTCCAGTAATAACTATCCCCAAGCACTATTTCTTTCTATTTTCGATAGTAAATGTTTATTAAAATAAATATATGACTTTTAATATCTAGTTGTTTATGCTTGTATCTGTTCTTAATTTTTAAAAAAATGAGTCATGTCTTACATTTGCATTAAGGAAGATCAAATACTCTCCTTGTTTCATAATATTCTTGTCAGAAAAATCTTATCTTTGGCATTCTTCTGTCACAAAATTTCTGTTTTATTGTAGATGAATGAACTTGCTGATATAGCGCGCTGTGTGGCAAATGCACCTCTGGATGATGATCACACAATGTCATATTTATTATCTTGTCTTGATGATTTGCGGGTTGTTGTAGAAAGAAGGAAATTTGATGCACTTACTGTGGAGACCTTTGGAACACGTATTGAGAAGCTGATACGGTTAGTAGTACTTTTCTGCTATACATATTGTAGCATAAGATGGAAAGTACTCCGAGTAAACATTGAACTTACGCAGATGGATTCTTAATAGATAAATTTTAGGATAAATTCTTTGTATGCAGACAAACTGAAACATATCATAATCTCACAACTTTAAGGAACACTAATTGGTTTTGTATGCATGTTGCTGCTGTGTTGATGTCTAGACTTCGTTATGAACTTATGGTGAATGAAAAAAGGCAGGAGCATATGGTGATTCTGTTCTATAACTACTGCTATGGATTTAATAATAAAAAAAAAGATGGAACAAAAATAATGTTATGCTTTTGGTGAAGGAGAACAGAGCATTTAAGAGAATGAGAGACAGGAGCATGTGCTTCTGTGAGGGAGGTACAGCTACCTGACTAATAAAGTGAGAGAAGGGAGGACTAGGTTGCAAATAAGATAATAAAAAAAGAAAACAGAGCACAGGATAAAAGTGGCCTTACCTGAATCAAAGAGGAGGCTTTACCTAAAACAGTGTGTGGAATAAAAAATGTTGCCCTCATTTTCAGATCACAATGGCAAGATTTTCATATGGCTTTTTCTCCAAAACTAGCCACTTTAATCCTCCACTGCAGTACAATTGATGCAGTTTAATAACACGGACTTTGCTAGTTGTCCTTTGTAATCATTTGGTGATTATTCTTTTGGTTTGGTAGAGAGAAGTATCTGCAGCTCACTGAGATGGTGGATGTTGAAAAGATAGATACAGAGAGCACTATTGATGATGAGCTCTTGGAAGATGATGTGGTTCGCAGCTTGAGAACAAGCCCAATCCATTCTTCAAGGGATCGTACCTCTATTGATGACTTTGAGATTATAAAACCTATCAGTCGTGGGGCATTTGGAAGGGTTTTCTTGGCTAAAAAGAGAACAACTGGTGATCTTTTTGCAATTAAGGTATATATACTTTATTCTTCTGATTCACTGGTTACTGTTTAAACCCTTACTCCCCATATCTCATTTTTCATGGTTGTGTTATTGTTGTATCATGTCTTAATTTGAATATTCGTGTCCTTGTGTTTGTTTCATGCTTGATTGTGCTTGCTACTTTTTGTGGCTTGTATTGTAGTACAGTTGTTTAATAAACTTGGGTTACCAAGGTTGAATGATCCGTGTGGAGTTTTATTGAAGCTTACTACTGTGTGTTTGGAATGCTTGTTGGGCAAAAGCCCCCCTGTTGACAGCTTCTTGAGAGAGCTTTGTGAAAAAAGGGATCATTTTACCAAAAATAATTTTCTTAACATGCTATCAATGTCACATATGACTGTATTTGATCTTTTATACATTTCACTAATTGTTGTAGCTCAACATGCTGTATGGAAGGCTACATATGTAATTTAAAATCTGACCTTTTATTTCTATCATTCTCTTTAATAACTTTTCTTTTCTTAACTGGAAAATAATATCTGCATTGAATTATTCTTTAAACTCCTTCCTTGTATTGTTTATTACTTTCTACTATTTACATCTTTCAATGGTTCCAAGCTAATTTTAATGCAATAAATTCTGGTAATATCTTTAATGCACTCTGTTGTAAATTTTTTCTATTTCTTGTTTTATGCTTTAGTTCTTTTACCCTATTGAGCTATTTTCTAAATAGGTTCTGAAGAAGGCAGACATGATCCGTAAGAATGCTGTGGAAAGTATATTAGCTGAACGTGATATCTTAATTACAGTGCGCAACCCTTTTGTGGTGAGCAGGTCTAACTTGTTTATTATTCCATGATGCTTTGAGGAATGTTATCTTATTCTAATGTTAGCTTTAACTTGATCAGGTACGATTCTTCTATTCTTTTACATGTCGTGAGAACTTATATCTTGTCATGGAGTATCTGAATGGAGGTGACCTGTATTCATTATTAAGGAATTTAGGTTGCCTAGATGAGGAGGTTGCCCGTGTATATATTGCTGAAGTGGTAATTATTGTTTCTGTCTCCTTACTGTCTCTAGCTGGTTATCTTAAAAAAAAAATCTTTATTACATTTGTCTAAAACACAAGTTTTTGTCCATTGTTAGGTGCTGGCATTAGAGTATTTGCATTCACTTCGGGTGGTTCATCGGGACTTGAAGCCTGACAATTTATTGATAGCGCATGATGGTCATATCAAGGTAATTACTGAGTGTGTTTGGATATTTGTTTAAAACCTCCAACCCATGGCTATGGAAAAGGTTGTCTTGTAATTTTTTTTCTCTTAGGATTAATATCAACAGTCTTGTATTTTAAAATAGTATTTAAGTATTAATTTTATGGTGTTTGGTTGGGTTAGCCTGTTTGGGTGGTCTGGTGGTGATTTTAGAATTTTTTCTTTTTGGAACAAGATTTTAGAATGTTTTTGGGGTGGCCTATATCTATGATGAATCATTGAGTTTTACATCTTTTCTATTATTAGCTTCTTTCAACAGCTCTACCAATCCCATCCCTGTAGGTTATAATTCCATATATTTGATTCAATTATTTTAGTGATTTTTTTTTTACTAGCTTTCTGAGAGAGCTTTAAAAAAAAAAAGATTGTTCATTCTAAACATATATTTAATGCCGAGATGTAAAGTATTTATTTTCCTTGTTAAAATATGGTAAAAAAAGCTTTCTGCAAGCTTATGTATGTCTGTGTATATATACATATATATTACTTTTATTATATTTTAGTTTATTTGGATTAGGTTTCTCAAACTGAAGCACAAACAAAATTTGTGCTTTTTTTGAGCCTTTTTTTTTCTCCTTTCTAGCCAATTTTCAATACTTATAAAAAGAATTTCTTATATAGTTACATATATGATAGAGAAGCTGTTCAAACATTTAAAAATACTACTCAATGTTACATCCAGACATATAAATTTTTCTTTTTTAAAGAAAGCTCACATAAAATAGATTTCTTTTTGAAAGCTCATAGAAACGAGGCCAATTTTTTTCCACCTCTTAGGTGTACATTGCATCCTCGAGTTTCAACTTCAACGTCCATCTAATCCTGTGGCTCTCTTGAATAAATTTTAAACTCTTCTAGTTAACTTATTTTTTTTCTTCTGGCCACTTTTGCAGTTAACAGACTTTGGGCTATCTAAAGTTGGTCTCATCAACAGCACAGATGATCTGTCTGGTCCAGCAGTGAATGGTACATCCCTACTTGGAGAAGATGAAACTGATGTTTTCACATCCGAGAATCAAATGGAAAGGAGGAAGAAACGTTCTGCAGTGGGCACGCCTGATTACTTAGCCCCAGAGATACTTTTGGGAACTGGACATGGTTCGTATAGTCCCATTTTTATGTTTAAGGTGGTTTGATTTCTGGTTTTTCCTCATCTCTTAAAATATAGATTTACTTTTGTCATTATTTGGGCAGTTTTTTCAACAAATCATTACAGAAAATGATTTTCCTTTTGTGTAGAATTAAATTAAATTCTTAATGCTGAAAACATCTTGTTGGATCTTTATTCCTTTTAGTGAAATGATCAAGTTGAGTGGAAATGTTTTGATCATTGTAGCCTGCCGAGTTAATGATTCTACTTTATGTATGGTGATTGGTGAATACTCATGTATGTATTATTGGAAACATAAACAAAATACATTTGTAAATTTTACAGGGTATACTGCTGATTGGTGGTCTGTTGGGGTCATTTTATTTGAGTTGCTTGTTGGTATTCCACCCTTCAATGCTGAGCATCCTCAGGTTTATACTCTGCTTCTCTGTGATGAATTTTGTAAATGATTTTTAAGTTTCTTGCTAGTTTTGCCTTTATACGGTTGAGTTCTCTGACATATGTTGTTATTTTTGTGTTTGTAGAGTATTTTTGATAATATTCTTAATCGTAAGATACCTTGGCCTGCAGTTCCTGAAGATATGAGTCCTGAAGCATGGGATCTTATTGATCGGTAATAGTGTTATGTTCGAATTGTACATCATAGTTCTTATTATATGTATTGAAAAATATTTGTTTTGAACAAAATACTTTATAATATTGATTTCTTGTATATGTTGTTTTAATACTTTTTGTTATATAACATGATTTAATGTCATGGGGTATTATTCTTGGTTAAGCACTCATAACTAAAAGCTGAATGTTTTTCATTTAGTGCCTGACATTTTCAATTTTCAGATTATTGACAGAAGATCCTAATCAAAGACTAGGATCCAAAGGGGCATCAGAGGTGCTCTAATTTCTTAGAATCATACAGATCTTTGTTATCCATTTTTATGATTTTTTATTTTTTATTATATTTTTTTCCTTTCAAATGTTAAACTAATCAACTCTTCATTATCCAGGTAAAGCAACATGTTTTCTTCAAGGATATAAACTGGGACACACTTGCCAGGCAAAAAGTATGTAATATTTTACTTGAGCTATGAATGTTATTGTTAATTTTACTGCAACTGTCTTGATGTCCTGAACAACATAATGGTTCTGTTGGTTTTACAGGCTGCATTTGTTCCTGCTTCAGAGAGTGCTCTAGATACCAGTTACTTTACCAGTCGCTACTCTTGGAATACTTCTGATGGCCTTGTATATCCAGCAAGTGATGTTGAGGATTCTAGTGATGCTGATAGCTTAAGTGGCAGCAGCAGTTGCTTGAGCAATCGGCAAGATGAAGTGGTATTGCAGTAATAGGCATTGTTAAACGTAAAATACTATCTGAAATCAATTTTAAGTGTTGTGAGCTGACTTCGATTCTTGGTAACAGGGAGATGAATGTGGGGGTCTTGCTGAGTTTGATTCTGGCACATCTGTCAATTACTCTTTTAGTAATTTCTCCTTTAAGGTAATTTTCTCAAATCATATTCTATTTCATTATAATTTAACTGAACAGATAAAATTAACTTGAATGAATTATGCATGATCTATTGCCCTTGTTTTCTTGTCACCGAGACTAGGATTTAACACGTTGAATAGGAAGAATGGCTTTTCTCCGAGCTTATTAATTCATGAGTAACCTAATTTTTTCCCCTGCTTGTGTAACGTGTTCTTTTGATATTTAGTTGATAACTTTTTGTAAGGTTTTCTTCTTGGTCAACTGCTATTTTTCCAAATTCATACCTGAATATTCTCTTGTATTGCCTGCTTAATGTTTCCTTTGGGTTTTCAGAATCTCTCTCAGCTTGCATCAATCAACTATGATCTCACCAAGGCATGGAAAGATGACCCGCCAACGAATTCTAGTGCATAGCTGTATGTATTATCCTCTAAGTCCAGAATTTGGTTTTCGACCTATGATCCAAGCAATTTTGGGGGCATAAGCACCTTTGTCGTTTGTATACCTTGTACATGTATGATTCTTCATTACCTTTCAATTCATCATCATTTTTGGTTTAATTTTGTTTTTAGACTCTCAGATTAGAGGGTTTGTTTTTTTAGACCCCAAATAAAAAATTATATTTTTTAGTTCTATAAATTCGAAAGTATTCTTTTTAGTCTCTCTTCTAATGAATATTTGTATGTTTTAGTCTTTTAAATTTTAGTAGAGACTAAAAAAGCATTTTTGAATTTGAAGGATAAAAAATATAATCAAGTTTTTTTTATGTACTTGTTTTCTTGATCACCTAATTTGTATTACTGCATTTTGCAGATTCAGAGGTTCAAAGTGGTTCAGGATGTACTCTTTGCTTGTTAGGTTACAGGGCAACAGTGGGGGTTTCAATCTTACGGTTTATTGTGTATGAATTGAGAACTGTAAATTTTAAAATGCAAATCACAGTTGCTCACATTGTTATGCGGTGTACTGTTTATTATTCTGGCAATGAGAACACATCCCTTTTTGTTCAGGCCACTGTAATATTATTTCCTTGCACAATTGAGATGCTGCTGTCAAGTCTTTTCTGAACTCCCTTATAGCATTTTCGAAATCTTTTTTCATCTTAATGATCACTAAACGATATATTAGCTGATGTCATTGGCTTGTCCCCAGTGAGTTCTATTGGTTTTATTAACTAAGCTAAGGAAATATTGATATTGTTAACTTAGCTAAGGAAACATCACTTTCAAGCCCACTCCTTTTTTTCTGGCAGCGTAGTGCTTCATTAGAACGCAATGCTGATTGGACAAAAGCCATTTTTGATTTCACGAGTTAATGCTAAAAAAGTCGATTCATTGGATGGTATCAGAAATAATGGTAGAGAATATGAGGTAACTTTTGTGAGCTGTCCTTTTTATTTGTTTGTTTAAACATATAACTATCAGTCAAACGGTAATGCTAATTGGACAAAGATGAAAGTAAATAATGTAAATAAAAAAGGAAAGCTGTACTTTTAGTTTTTAAAAGTGTAATGTAGGATAAAGTATTAAAATTTTAAAAGTTTTTGAACTATATTTTGTCTATCATTTTAATATTGTCATTAAAAGAATTTAAATTTATATTTTTATAACATATTTGTTTATGTGATAGTTGACGATGTAGATATATAATAATTTAAATAAAAATAAAAATAATAATAATTATACTATAACATATCATCACATGTATACATGAGATTATCATGTTTGTATTGTCACAAAGATACCAGTTATTCATACACAAACATTAATTCTAATGAAATTTTTTTAATATTAGGATTAAAGTTATGAACAAATTATATTAGTTAATTACATTTTAAATAATTAAAGTATCTATTTATCCAAATAAAAAAGGTGGAAGTCATCCTTTATATTTAAACTCCATTCCTTTATGTCAAGGGAGGTGAAAGTACAAAATCTTACAAATGCTTGAAATAAAAAAATGGTTGCTAGGACCGGTTTGTTTAAGTTTTTTAATAAGTATTTTTTTTTTCAATGTGTTTGTCTATTTTTTTTCTTTTCTAAATTATTTCTTGTTTAAAAAATTAATCCTATCCACTTTTTACAAAATGTTTTTTATAATATTTATTTTTAAATTTAAACAAACTCAACTATAATGTTATTACATTTACTTTTTCGTGTTTAGAAAACTGCAGCTATTTACCATGAATTGTTATTTTTAAGAATACTTATAGTCTGTATATAAAAGTAGGCAAAGTATATAGTTTATAAAAATAACGTGTTAACTATAAGAATAATATATAAAACAAGAGAAATAAATACAAATTTTCAAAACAACTAGTGTATCAGTATAACGAGTAAAGGACTAAAATATTAAATACACGTTGAAACTAGAAAAAAGAGTCATTCTTACAGAGGCCTTAGAAGGATTATTTGTCATGCTGATTCTGCCCTTGTGAATGTGGTGACCAATGGCTCTCACACACACCATCACTATCATTCATAACATCAGAACCATGTTTTGGAAGGATTGGAGCACACCTTCCGAAAAGCAAATTCATGTCTGGATTGACTTGCCAAGACTGGCTTTGCCAATGAGCATACCTATAAGATATGGGAATCTTGTCCCAAGATGAGCACTATGATTCTTTATGATGCTATGAATGGGTGTGAATTACATTTAATTCTAATGTTTTTTCTTTCTAAAGCATAAAAAGTAAAAACTCAAGTTCTTATTCTTAAAGGTTTGATTACACTTTTACATATTATGCTTTTCATGTAGTCAATTTTCCTCTTCTTATACATGCTTTATGAGCTTTTATAACATATGAATATTTGTGTAATTTTATAAAATTTTAAAAAATATTTATATAATTTATTTTTTTATATAAAATAAAATAAAATAAAATAAAATAAAATAAAATAAATATTCTTAACGTATGTACTACACGTAATTTATTTATTTTTAATCACCAACGAAATATATTCTATTAATTAAATTAATATTTTTAAATATTTTTTTTCATCTTTATATATATATATATACACACACCCTTACACTTAAGACAAATACTATATGAAATAATAATCAATGATATTTACTAATAAAGTTTGAATACATCACAAAATCAATTTGACATTATTTTTAATTTAAAATTTTAATACATCAAGATTATGGATCTGCATTTATTTATATATATTATTTAACTTGTTATTTTTTTTCCAGTTAGACTTCACTT
>JAMLFT010003004.1:0-23300 GCA_026544285.1 Pachyrhizus erosus | reverse complement strand
ATTATATTTAAATATTTTATATATTTATATATATTAAATTAAAAACATAATATATAATCATATATTATTTTATAATTTAATGTATATATATTGAACTCTCTCTTTATGATAAGAAAAACACAAAGAGCAACAGGATCATTAACACAACAAATCGTTTTGATCACCAATGTACCCCGAAAGGCCTAACTGATCCCGCTCAAAATTTCAATGCAAGAAAGCGTTCTTTGTAATATCTTATTTTCGATTTTTCTGATTCTCGTGTAAGCCTTATTTCCGGTTTTCAATCTAAAGCTCTTTGTCTTTTCTGCTCTTCCTGCTTATCAACATAATCTAAGCCTTATTCCCTCCTCATCGTCATGCACAAAAGATTTCTCAAGTTTGCTACTATATGTTTTTATCGATTCAAATAATTGCAGTGCCAAATTCTCGAGGGCATTGTTATATAATTTGCAATTTTATTTCAGCATACTGCTCACCAAATCATGGTTTTCGATGCTTGTGGGTGTTATCTGCAACGCTGGATATACACCAATGATGAAAAGATGTGTAACCGTGCAATTCATTAAAAATGGGCAATCAAGTGTTTAGAATGTTTCATTACAAATGAATAATGCCTTAAAGAAGAGAATAACAAACCATCAGATTATTGGTGCAACGAACTAAAAGGATCTATGATGAAGCAGCACTAAGGTGCAGTGCTACTAAGGAAGCATATGTACCACCTTTGTTAAGCAAGATGTCGTGTTTTCCTTTCTCTGCAATGACTCCATTTTTAACCACCGCAATTGAATCTGCATCCTTTATGGTGGATAACCTGTGAGCCACCACAATTGTGGTTCTGTCCACCCTCACTCGATCAAGTGCATCCTGAACCACTCTTTCAGACTCAGCATCAAGTGCACTGGTGGCTTCATCTAGTAGTAATATTTTTGGACTCTTCACTATGGCTCTTGCAATTGCCACCCGCTGCTTCTGCCCTCCAGACAGTTGAATCCCTCTCTCCCCTACTAATGTATCATAACCCTGCTTACTTATACATATGTTGTTTAGATAACTAGTTTTTCAAAATTTTACAAATTAAATTTTTGTTGAATAGTTTGTTCGTTTACCTGCTGCAAACTGCTAATGAACTTGTGTGCATTTGCCAGTTCTGCTGCAGCTATAATTTCAGCTTCTGTTGCATCACCACCTTTTCCATATGCAATATTGGCTCGGATGGTGTCATTAAACAATACAGGCTCCTGGCTTACCAGTCCCATCTGCTGCCTAAACCATTTAAGTTGTAGTTTCTGGATTTCTGCTCCATCCAGTGTAATCTGACCAGAATCTGGTTCATAAAATCTTTGTAACAATGAGATCACTGTAGACTTTCCACTTCCACTTTCACCTACTAGAGCAACTGTCTGATTTCCATCGGTATCATCAAAGTCTTAGATTCTTCCTTAACAAAGCTATATGAAAGAATCATGTCTTCCTATGATAAGACTTATGCATCAAACAAATAGCTTATTTGGTTAGTTACTATTGGATGTCTTACATTTATAAAAACAGTTTTAATTTAAATTTAAATAAGTCAATTAGTAAAGATAAAAATATTTTATTAGGTTATTAGTGGATTAGTTAGTTTTAGATTTTATTATTTAGTTATTAGTAATAACTCCTAAAATTATGGAACATGATTTTTATTCAATTATTTTTTGTGTATTTAAATGCAAGTCAGATTTAATAAAATAACACATTAATACAATGTAAAACAAAGTTATATTATTTCTTTGTTAAATTATTTTTCCTTTATCCTACAACTAAAACCAATAATTGGTATCAAGAGTATTATTTTTAAGGAACTTGTGACAGTGAAAATGAGTCGTTATGGACGAAGAAACCACCATTTCATCAATTGGTATTCTAGTGTTTGATGGAGAAAATTATCAAATTTGGATCATGAGAATGGAAGCTTATCAAGAAGTACTAGATCTTTGGGAAGAGGATTATGAAGTTCTTCCTAGGCAACCCCATAGTAGCCTAGATAAAAAATCAAAAGGACAAAAAGGAGGAAGTCAAAAGCAAAGACTTGTTTGTTTGTTGTTGTTTTATTTACTATCTTCACTCGAATCATGACATTGAATTCATCAAAAGAGATATAGAATTTTCTTAATACAAAATATGTCAGGATTAAAGGGATGAAAACTCTCAACTTAATTAAAGAGTTTGAAATGCAAAGAATGAAGGAGTTTGAAACAATGAAGGAGTACTCTAATTGACTTCTTGACATTGCAAATTGAGTTAGATTGTTTGGTTAAGAGTTCCACGACTCTAAAACTGTCCAAAAAATTCTAGTTACTCTTCCTAAAATATTTTAATCCACAATCTCTTCTTTAGAGAACTCAAAAGATTTGACAACTATTTTCTTAACATAAGTGTTGAGTGCTTTACAAGCCTAAGAACAAAGAAGACTTATGAGACAAGAAAACACAATTGAAGGAGTTTTGCAAGAAAAATTGTAGATCAACTAAAGAACAAAAGAAAAGAAATGGAGTGCAGATAAGGAAGAAAGTGAAAAAGTTCAAAAGGCATATCAAGATATCCACCATGTCGGCATTGTTGAAAGAAAGGTCATCCTCCATTTTGATGTAGAGAAAACCCGAGGCTAAGTGTAGTGAGTGTAATCAAATGGGGCATAAAGCTATTATTTGTAAAAACAAGAATCAATCACATGATGAAAAGGCAAAGGCTGCAATTAAGAGAAGGAGGATTATTTGTTTCCTACCACATGTTTCTCTAGCATTGAATTAAGTCAGAATTGACTTATTAACAGTGGTTGTACTAACCACATGACAAACAACAAGGATCTATTCAAGGAACTAAGCATTGCAAACACGTCGAAGGTTCAAGTTGGAAAAGGTAAGTACATAGCTATGAAAGGAAAAAGAACAATAAAAATTTCAACCTACTCACGTACAATGTTCATTTCTGATGTGTTGCATGTTCTTGAAATTAATAAGATTTTGTTGAGTGTTGGGCAACTAGTTGAAAAAGGTTATAAAGTGTTGTTCAAAAATAAAAGTTGCATAATTAAATATACATATGGCAAGGACATTTTCAAAGTAAAAATAACTGGGAAAAACTTTGCTTTAAATCCATTGAAGAAGGAGCAAAGTATTTTTTCAATAAAATAAGATATGACTTAATTGTGTCAAAAGAAAGAAGAAGTTGAAGAAGAAGAAAAACAAGTTGGTTTTGAAATAACAGCCCCCAAGTCTCCTAGTGATGCTACTAAAGTAAAATTTGCAACTATTCTGCAAAAGCACACAAACAAGCAGATACAATTGAGGGAAAAAAAATAAAAGAAAAAGTTGAGAAAATTTAGCATGGTGAAAAGTGTATAAAAATTCTGAATTTAGAGTTGAAAGCTATTGAATAAAAACTAAGGAGTTATGGTATAGAAATGTCACTACTAAAGATTGAAATTAAAGAGTTGACTGAGAAGTTGAAAGTTGAAAATGCTAAGGCTCAATCATGAGAGAGAAACAAAAGTATTTTAGCAAGAGAAAACTTATCTAGAACAGAAGATCAAATTGTTAATGTCTTTACTAAATCATTCTAAATCAGCAGGTTGAATTTTTTATAAAGAAGTTAAGAGTTTGCAACCTCTAAAGCAAGGAGGAGTGTTGGATGTGTGTCTTAAATGTTGTCAAATCAGTTTTAATTTAAATTTGAATAAGTCAATTAGTAAATATAAAAATATGTTATTAAGTTGTTAATGAATTAGTTAGTTTTAGATTTTATTATTTAATTATCAGTAACAACTCCTACATGATTTTATAAAATCATGAAACATGATTTTTATTCAGTTATTTTTTGTGTATTTAAATACAAGTCAGATTTAATAAAATAACACACTTCTACAATATAAGACAAAATTATATTATTTTTTGTTTAATTATTTTTTCTTCATCCTAAAATTGAAACCAACAGTTACCTCTCCAGCGTGAATGGTCAAGGTAAGATCTTTCAATACAAGAACATTAGGCCTGGTTGGATACTTAAAACTGACACAGTGGAACTCAATCTCTCCCTTTACTTCTTGCAACGTCATTCCGGACTCATCACTGGGGTCTATTCTTGATTTCTGATCAAGGATAGCAAATACAGAAGCAGCAGAACTTTTTGCTTTACTCGCAGCTGGGGTCATGAAGCCAGATTGTGACATTGCTACAGCTGCCATTGTGAGAGCAAAAAATACCTGAAAATAAGAAAATTAAATGTTCAACTCTAGAAGAGTGAGATGAGCTTAGCTCTTAACTTATCTGTTGTTTTATTTAAAAATAAAAGAAAAAAAGAAAGTTTATTTGAGATATTAGCTTATGCTTTGTCAGCAACAATTGAGATAGTTAGATAAGTAAAAAGCTATATATCTGAGATTGTGACAAAGATAGGACAAAAACTTACACGGAAAACATCTGAGATTGATGTTTTGCCATTCTCAACAAGTCTGGCACCAGCATAAAAACTGCATGCATAAACAGAGAACAGAAAGAAGATTGATAACCCGTAACCTGTTCCGCTGACTAAACCTTGCCTTATGCCAGTCCGGATTGGTCCTACACACTTCTTCTGGTATAACTCCATCACCTTCTTTTCAGCACAGAAAGCGGCAACTGTTCTGATATTTCCTACTGCATCATTTGCTACTTGACTTGCTTCCTCATATAGTTTCTGTGGAACATACAGAGAGCATTGGTCAAATGATATTAGTATAAGGCCTCCTATTTGGATAAATTTTACCACCAGCACTTAAAGAAGAATAAAATATGAAGATAAAATGACTTAAACTTTTCCCACAAGTTAAAATCAACTTCTACAGAAACTTTATTATCCATGAGTTTTTCATGCTAGTAGTCGACAGTTTGATATCAGTAAGTTACAAACCTTTGCATCTGTGCTGAAACCTTGCATTGACTTCATTTGCAGATGTCCATTTAGTAATACTAGAGGTAGCAAAACAAGAACGATGAGAGAAAGCTGCCAGTTTGCCTCAAAGGCAATTGCCAAGGCTGTAATTGCTGTAGCAATATCTTGAACCATCAAACCAAGAGCATCCCCAACCAAAGTTCGAATAGAAGCCGCATCAGTTGACAGCCTTGCTCCAAGTGCTCCACTTGAATTCTCAGCTTTATCAAACCATCCTATTTCCATGTGAATTATTTTCTCAAAACACATTAGCCGTATCCTTTTTATCAACTTAGAACCAGCTACAGAAAAAAAGTAGGACCTTAATGGAATAAATATAAAGGCCCCCACACTAAGGGCAACAAATATTAATGCCCAAAACTTTGAGTCTTTAAGCAGTTCATCTGCAGGCTCAAAGAAAGTATTTATCATGTGGGAGAGAAGGAGTCCCACTGTGGGTAGTATTGCCCCAGTTGCTGCTGCTGCTAGAGTCCCCATTAGTAACACTGGGATTTCAGGCTTGTTAAGATAAGCAATGCGGAGAAGAGACACTTCTTGAGGTTTATGTGATGCTGCTGAAGGAAGAAGTTTAGGCTCTCCTAATGTTTCAAAGAGATCTTCTGAGTTAGTCATGGCATTTGATATTTTGAACGAGTGCTGACTGCTGTTTCCTCTTCCAGATGATCCCCGGCTTAAAGATTGAGAGAAAGAAAACCGTTGGTTCAATTGTTGTTCAGAATCTACATTGTTTTCTGGCCTGCCTGAGTCATTTGCATCATGCGGTTCTGACTCCCTTTTGATTTCTTGCAATCTAATGAGCTGGCTAAAAGCTCCATCAGGATCTTTAGTGAGTTCAGCATGTGTGCCTAATCAGTTGAAAGAAATAAGCAAGAAGCAAAGTACATGTCAAGAAATAATGAAGAGCTGTGATGGTGGGGGATGACTTGATAGCAGATTGTTACACTGATTTTCATTTTATGGCAACAGAGTCTACCTTTTTCTATTACTTTTCCTTCATGAATAACCGCAATGACATCAGCATTCCTTATTGTGCTTAGGCGATGGGCTACAATGACTGTGGTTCGGTTTATCATAATTCTGTCTAGTGTCTCTTGCACCACTCTCTCTGATTCTGCATCAAGAGCACTTGTAGCTTCATCAAGAAGCAGAATTCTTGGGTCCTTCAGAATTGCTCTTGCTATAGATATTCTTTGTTTTTGACCTCCCGAGAGCTGAGTTCCATGCTCGCCAACCATTGTGTCAAGTCCCTAATTTTACAAAATTAATGAGATAAAAAGGCCTCTTACTGAAGACATACACACATAGACACAGCAAATATGAAAGATGAATTGTGAGCTAACATGGGGAAATTTATCTATGAACTTAGCAGCATTAGCTAGTGCAGCTGCACCTCTGATTTCTTCATCTGTGACCCCATCCTTACCATAGGCAATATTCTCTTTAATACTACAAGTAAAGAGAACTGGTTCCTGGCTAACAAGGCCTATTTTCTGTCTGATCCATTTCAATCGAAATTCTCTGAGGTTGATACCGTCAATGAGGACTTCACCAGCTTGTGGATCATAAAATCTCTCAATTAAACTAATAACTGTTGATTTCCCGCTCCCACTTTGCCCAACCAAAGCTGCAGTAGTGCCACTTGGTATTGAAATTGAAAATCCATTGAATATCTGTTCATCAGGTCTCGAAGGATAACTAAAGCAAACCTCCCTAAGTTCTATATCTCCAGAAATATCATCTAGCTGTCTACCGGAAGAGTCATAAGCGTCAATGTCTGGCTGCCTCTTTATTGTTTCAAACATCTTAAAGGCTGCAGCTTGTCCTGCTGCAAATGCCGTTATGCTTGGAGATGCCTGCCCCAGAGACCTACAAAATAAAATTAGCCCAGAAAAGTGTGTCAAATTTGCCTGGCAAGCTTGGGAGAGAGGTTGTAAGATAAGGATTGATTCATCTTTCATCCACAATATATATGATAAAGCCGAAACTAACTTACATGGAACCAGTCAAAACTGCAAAAAAAACACCAATGACTTGGCCTCCTGTATAACCTTTCTCTAGTACCATCTTCCCTCCAAACCATACTGCTAAACCATAGGTACAGTAAACAAATAGACGAACCAAACCAAAGCCAAACCCACCGGCCACACCCTCTTGCACTCCAGCTCGGTAAGCTTTAGTTAAGTATTGATTGTATTTAGCTATAGCTTGCTTCTCGCCAGTAAATGATGCTACCTGTGTTGGAGCAATGTGTATATTTTATATACTACTCTCTTTCAACAAGAAAAAGAAAAACAATGGAAAGTACATTCTAAAGGATGGCATACAGTTCGAATTGAACCAATTGTCCGCTCCACTACAGTTGCTGCTTCAGAATAAGCTGCTTGTCCTCGGGATGCCATCTTTGCGAAAGCAAAGCTCATTATGGAACCAGAGAGGACAAGAAGTGGAAGAGAAGATAGAAGGACAAGGCTTAGAAGCCAACCCTTGATGAATGCTATAACTATACCTCCAAAAAAACATGCCACATACTGTATGAATTTTCCTACCTGAGATATCGCCCATAAGAAGAAACAAAATATTTACTTCAAAGTTTGTTTTATCATAGTTTGACGAAAGAGTTTAATTTCTATTCACAGTTAAAAAAATTTATACCGTCAACCAATCAAAAATCATGATATGATTGGCTTTTAAGTAATTATTTAAAAGTCAACATGCTTATCATATATATTAATCTGGGATTGTAACAATTTAGGACTTGAAGATTGGTCCGTTAATACCTTCTCTCCCATGGCTTCTTGAATAAGAACTGTGTCACCTGACATCCTTCCAACAACCTCTCCACTGTTGGTTTCCTTGTCAAAGAAGCTGATATCTTGCCTCAAAATTGCTTTGAGATATAAGCCTCTTATTCTTGCAGCTTGTCTCTCCCCAGTGATCACCCAGCAAGACACCTCTGGAAGATTGCACGTATGTGTAACTCTTGTTATTATGATATTAAGCAAAATTACATTTCTATACAGAACGTATAATCAGCCGAGAATTTGGCATGCTTACGCAAGAAAGCCGCAAAAAAGGCACCTGGACCTATGGATGCAAACTTTAGAGATGCCTGAGCATGAAACAAAGTCTGATGTTATGACATGGAAATAAGGAGAATTCTGAATCCAAATTGTTCACCTCACACTTGGTTTATGTTTTCTAATCATTCCATCTCACTATTTTCACATTTTCCATGTAGATATTTCACAACATTGATTATTAATGAAAGGAAGCTAGGCATTACCTTGGAAACTTCATGAACGACTTGTTTATTATCAACATTTCCTCCAAAAGCATCAATGGCGTCTCCGATAAGTATTGTCATTAATGGCATAGAGATTCCATTACCAACAGCACTTATTGCCCCAACAAGCATCAGAAAATAATCCCAAGAGTCTGCAAATGAGAAAAGTTTGTAAAAGGGTACTGTTTTATTGCTTTCATCCTTCCCCTTGTTCTTTTTGGAATCTTGCTGCCTGCCATCCATTTCTTGGGTATTTTCAGGATCTTGAACTGGTGGATGATCACTTGTTGATCCTGTTATCTCATTGGAAGTCGTATCTCCATCCAAGCGAGTCTCGGACACCATTTCCCCAAGGAAAATCTCTCTTGGTTTACAACTTATAAACACTAAAAAACAGCTGCTGAAGAAGGATCACTGGTTTGAGTCAGCAACTCCCTTTTAGTTTTTCCATCAAAAGAGTCACCACTGAAGTACTTTACAATTCTTTAGATGTCAAAAACTGTAAAAGCCACGTATATTAGAAATTAGTTGACTTAACCAAACTCAACAAGAGAGAGGAATGAAGATTGAAGAGTGACACAAACGAAAAATAGTTAGCAAGGAAACCAACCAGAAGAAGACAGAAAGAATTAAGGTGCAAGGTATACTTGCATAACCAACACGAGTGATCAAAGCACGTTCAACATCAAACATATATCAAAGGAAAGCAAAGGTCTTCCTAATTCATTTATTCTTGTCTTTGTTATTTTCTTAAAGAAATAAAAGCCAGAAACGAACCTTTTTGCAAACTTGAGGTAGAAATGATTCCCGCGTTCTCAGAATGATGCAAACTAGCACTATAAAGCAACGGGAGAATGAAGGAAAACTATAAGATTGATGAAAACCAGTTGGCTGTAGCCCACTATTGCAAGCTAACTAGGCACCTCTATAAATCACGACATAAAGCAAAAGAACAAAACAGAATTAGATGCCCATTACCGAAGATAATAGTTTATGTACGGTTTAAATGCATCTTGGAACAAGAGATCTTTTGATACGAACATCACACGTGGAATTTATAATCATCCCAGAATTAAATCTAAAATATGAGCAATGTTCTAAAAACACTAATTATATGTATGTGTGTCTAGATATTTTGAAAACTTGAAAAAATGTTGATTTTGATTAATATTTTTATATTTTGATTCCTTTGCAAGTGTTTAAGGATAGTTGTTAGCATTTGCTTTAAATATATTATATAATAAAATTTAGAGTAAATATCAACTATAAAGTATAGTATCATTCTAAATTATCCAAGAAATTTTCCTCTGATATTTGCCACTTTATTGGTTATAAGTCTCATAAAGCAGATGTATGCCGCGATTCTTTTTTCATGCAATTCAATATAGCCAATAAGAGTAGTGCAATGTTGAATCTGAAAGTTAAAAATCTCTCCTAGCCAGACACTTAAACTGAGAGGCGAAAGTTAGTGAAGCTAAATCTAAGTAAGATATCTACTATTTAAGTTTTAGTTTTTTTCCAAAAAAAAAAAAGTTTGAGTCTAACCTAATTAATATTTCTGTACCAAAGACAAAAGTAATGAATATTTCATTAAATTTGAATTTAGGATTATTAACTAAAAAATTCTTAAAGTCAAAACTCTATTCCATTATGATGGCTGGTTATGGAAGATTGGTGACATAAGAAGCATTTTTTTCTCTCTCTCATCAACTGTAAATAATCTCTCCGAGATTATATATATCATGCAAAACTTGAACTTGGAAAGTCTATGTTGACCTCGTTGTTAAGATATTTGTGTGTGCCCTAACATTGAGTTGAAAGCTGAGGTTGGTATGTATTTTTTCCCTGACCAATGTTTTCCTTCTTTTTCTATACCTAGTAGTATTGTATGCATACCTAAGCAGCATCTCTAGAGAAATGCAGTTTAACCTCCATTGCCTCGATGTCCATTTCTTATTCTTTAATTATCTTTGCTTAGGTTTATAATTGAATAACTTCATAACGAATGGACAAACACATTATTTGTTAAACAACTCAAAAATTTAATCTCTAGTTCCACCTCCTCCTTTTGTTTTTATTTTCCGTCCTTTGCTACTCTCTCTTTATGCTACCGATTTGACTAAACTTGGGGACCGCTTCGTGATGTTTGCTAAACAGAATTATCTCGTGATGTCTTTGCCAAATATCATTATTTAATAATAAGAAAACCTATTTTCCTGATCTTACATGGCTACATGCATTAAATAAATGCATATTTATAACGTACAATCTTTGTTCTGAAATAATATATATAATGTTTGTTTGGCTAATATAGTATTATATTAAGGGTAGGACGGCTACGTCTAGCATCTTTAAAGAGGAAAAAAGTAGTAAGCTCATAATAATACACGTGAACCATGTAATACAAATCTACAATAATACAACTAAGAGTTTTATATTAATGGACATTATGATGGTCCATGGATGTGCTGCGCAAAATATACAATAATACAACTAAAGAGTTTTATATTAGTGAACATTATGATGGTCCATGGATGTGATGTGCAAGCGGTGACGGGAGAAGAGCTGTGGATTGTCTCCTGGGGGATATCTTATGCCATTAGTCCAAAAATTTGGATACAGATTTGTTTCTCCAGAAGATGATTTACAACAAAAATTGATGTACCAACTACTTGCTCATAATTGTTTTGGCATTATCCGAGATATAATTGATTGAAATATATATATATATATATATATATATATAAAGCTTATATTAGCTTCTAGTTATTCAATATTCATACAAAAATAATATGATTTCATGGTTTGATTAATTAATTAGAAAATGAATAGATCATTATAAACAGAATGTGGTCCTAATTGAGGCTAAGCAACAAATCAAATTTAATTTGATCTCGGTACAGTATGATTCTCCCACAATTTATTATATTATTATAGAAGTTGAGATACCAACTCTTTCAAATACAACGTGAACTTCTCGAACTTCTATCATTTAGTCGTATAAGTAAATTTTACATATTCTTGTTCGTTATTGAGTGCCTTTTTAGCTTTCTTTTTAACAAGTTAAGTATTTGAAATTACAAGAAGATCAACGTGCATGCCATAAAAGAAGATTTTCCAAAGTGTGGTGATTACAAAATATATGTGTTGTAACTTTTTCATACATTTGTTTCGAGTTCTACAATGCTTTTATTTTTTTATTTTTTATTATTATTTTTGCTAATTCTATAGGATGTACCATTTATGTTTCATTTGATTCCGATATCAAACATGGATTAAACCTCAATACCTCACATTTTTTTAAATTTTAAAATTTTCTCTTCAATATGATTCTTTTTACTGTGTACAGTGATATTTGATCATGTAAATATAAATTTAACATGTAAAAGGTTTAATTTCTATAGAAACATTAATTAATCTTTATCTTTTTAAGTTTATATGATATTATTATAATTTGTATATACATAAAATAAAAAAAGATTTGAGACAATTCTTCTTGAAGCCAATTATAATAAGTTTATAACATATGATACAAAGTTTAATATGCGGTGTACAATGTGGTAAGAAAGGGAGTGATAAGTTTTTGCCATGTGCGTAATACCATTTTGTCCTTTGTTAGAAATTCTAGTTAATTTTTTTTTTTTGGAAATATAACTAGAAAAAACGAGTCAATTGATATTATAAATATTGTTAGGAAATTTTCATTCTTGTGAGAGAAAAAAATGTTCCAGCATAAAGTTAGAGAGTAGTGTATATACTTTTAGGTGATTTAAGTTAATTAGTTTGCTAATGATGGAATGGCATTTCGATATAAGAAATTTGTGGTTAACTAATTTTTCACATCATTAATGAGTCTAATTAAAGATGACAAAAAAAATTCATCCTTATGATATATGTAGATAAGATTCACGATGAATATTTAATGGATACTTCCATATTTTGATGGGTACTTATTATTCATGAACACACATATCTGGTCTCTTCACAAATTAAATTAGTGAGACGTTATACGATACCACATTCGTAGGTATTCATTATTTATTAAAATATCAAAATATTCTTATTATTTGAATAATTTTATTAGTTGTGTAAATTTTTCTCCAATGTTTGAGATGAATAAAAGTTTTTTATAATATTTATTCCAAGAACACCTACACGCATATATAAATTAAGTGTATCATATGTTAACTTTTGAACTTTTTATATTCTTCTCTTAACGTAAAGATATTTATTGTGTCTATTCTCATGATATAAAAAATTTTATTTTTTAAATCAATTTTTTTTTTCAAGCATGCATGGATATCTGTGGATATCTGCGAGTAGTCGTGGGTTTGGCACAAGTGAGTTTTTCAACATGTGGGACGAATATCGGATAGCTACTATTCATGCTGACCTGCACTTGTTGTCATCCTATCTGATAAGATAATTACTTATAATTTTTTTATAAACTATATTTTAAATTCTTAACTGTTCAAAATTGTTGATGAAAAATTTTAAAACATTCACTAAAAGAATATGTAATTGTTCTATTAAACTTTTTAATGGTTGACAAGACAATGAGATGTTAACATTATTGTTGCATTGTCAAATATAGGGACCAAAATTAAAAAAAATAACTTTAAAAGATTAAATAAAAAAAATAAAGAACTGAAATAAAAAGAAATACTCTATTTTGTAGAAATAAAATAATATTTAAGACGTTGAAAAATGGCATACCAAGATACATAGAAAATAACATTAATTATCAATTAAAAAAAATAGCATTGAGTTCTCATGATCAAGTTGAAAATAAGACATTCAAATAAATAATGGAAACAACATTACTAGATAAAGAAAAAATCTTAGAAATTAGTTTAAGAAGAATTTAAAGGTATCTAAACAAATAAATGGTACAACATCCCATGATAAAGAACCAATAGTGATTCAAAGCTTGTAAAAATAACAAATTAAAAAGAAAGAAAAAACTTATGAGCCAAACATATAAAATAAAATAAAATTTCTAACAAAGAATAGTCATTTGTATTTAGTTAAAAAATGGAATATTTGTAATTTTAAAGTATAGATCATACTATTATCTTACATTATTTAAACTAATATTTCTTTTCTATTACACAAACACTTTAGCAAAAATTATTTTGTAAGTATTTATTATAATAAAGTTATTATATTTTACCTACTTATTTTTGTCTGTATTAATATCTAAACAATGTAATACATTCATTTACTTCATCCAAGAGATCTGATTCAATTAAGTGATTAGGATTAAAATTATTGTGAATTTTTTAATACATATCTTTAATTCTTACGACAAAATCTTTTCATACCATGAAATTTATCTTAAATATATTTAACTAAATAAAAGTCTATCAATCTTTCTTAAAATATTTCAAAATAAGCCCGGACACCTCATGGGTTGACATCTAATTCAAATCAAAAGTAATAACAGCTGCTGTCCAATTTGTTTCATCTAACTACAGAATATTTTTCTTTTAAAAAGTTTTTTGTCCCTGTTTCTCAATCAGACCTTTCTCACGTGCAGACAATGAAAAGTATTGACCATGTTTAGGTTTCTTTTTTAAATATATCAGCAAGAATTCTTTTAAGGCCAAACTTATTGCAAAATATAATTTATTAAGGTATGAAATGTTCTAGGTGTCTAATTGCTGAGTGATTAAGGTACGAGAGGTGAACACTCATTGAACCTTTTCCAACTCCAGCCACTTTAGCATTGTCTTTGTTGTATTCATCTTTCAGGACCTCTGTTGTTTGCCCGTTACAGCTAAGGATTAAGATCTTGTCGCAGTGTTTCAGTCATAAAGAACTACATTCATGAAAAATGTAGCATCTGAGACCCATTGAGGAATCGATAGAGGGAAAATTGGTAAAAAAAAATAAAATTAAATGTTCAATATTTGCTTCATTTTTACATTATTCAGATTCCTACACAAGCTCACACACACAGGTGTGCGGGTTCTGTATGGTAAATTAGTAACCTATTCTTGTGCAAGATTTTGATGTAAATGAGAACGATATATAAGAATCATTTCCAGAACCAACAAGAGATTAATCAAAGAAAATATCTTTTATGATACTATTTCTTTTGTTGGTTTTTGTGTATCAAAAATGCATTTTTAAATAGAGGTATTATGTGGAGGAAGTTCATCAATATTTTATTCATGAGATTCTATACATAGAGCAAAAGTGTAATGCAAAATCCAAATACTAACATGATCTTAATCTTTAAATTAAACTAATTACCTCCTAAATTTAAATGATAAGCATATTATTCTTATTTTTATTTAAATAATATCCTAAATATTAAAATATAACAAAAATTTTAAAAATCTAAATTATTCTAATTCAAATTACAAATATTTAGGCATTTAGTTTTAACACTCCTCATTACTTTAATATTTGTTGACATCTAATTTGAATTTGAATTTTAAAATTTGGCCTTCTTCATTTTGATGTTTGTTTTCTTCCTCTTATTTTGCTTGTAATTTTTATCTTTATCTCTCTTGTATGGGACCACACCTTCATTAAACTTGAGTTTCTCTTTCGATGCATTTATCTTTATTTTATCAACTTTATCTTTGTTTATTGTTGGCTCCATGGTAGCAACATTGAACCTTTGTTTAATGTTGGAAGGTGGTTTTCATCTACATCTTTATTTTTCACTTAAACATCAAACTTCTCCAAAACACATGCATCCATTTGATCTTCCTTTTTATCTTCATTTATAGTCAGCTCCTTTTTCATTAAATCCAAAATAAACCTCTTACCTTTCAATTGAACTTTGATAACATCTTTGTTATTTGTATATTTAATTACACAATTTTTATCTTTAAACAACATTTTGTAACTTTTCTCAAACAAATAAGCAAGACTTACAAGATTATGATCAATTCCATGAACATATAAAACATCATGAATCAATTTCAAACCTGAGTAGCTTTTAATTGTGTTCCTTTTCCTTGTGTTGTAATGTGTGTTCTATTCCTAATTTTAACTTTGGAAATTGTAGTTTTGTTGGACTCTTTGAAAAACCCTCGATCATATGTCATATGGTTTAGACGATCATTATCAACAAGTCAATTTTTTTTAATTTGTCAATTGTAAAACATAACATTACAAATAGTTTTTCCTCTTCAACTTCTTGTTGATCCTAAAAAAAATATTGACTTCTACCTGTTGTTGATGAGAGACTTGCATATCTTCTCCATATGTTTAAATTGACCACATTTATAACATTTTACATTAGGCCTCCGCCAGTATCTCTTTGATAGGTGATTAATTTTTTGGCAATAATGACATGGTGGAAAAGATTATGGGTTTGCTTTGGTTGTCATCTCCAACTTGCTCCTTTTTCTCGTTTTTGCTACCATTGTTGATTTGCAATTTGGCTTGGAAAACACCTAATATTTTTTCTTGTCTCATGAGTCTTCTTTGTTCTTGGGTCTGTAAGACATGCATGACTTCTACTAAAGATATCTTGGATGGATCCTTTGTGTTCTCCAAGGAGACAATAGAAGCTTCATATCTTTTAGGTACAATTACTAGAATTTTTTCTACATTCCTAGAATCAAGAAATTTTGTGCCTAGTAATCATACCTTATTAGTAATGTCAAGCAATTTATCTCAGTATTTTTTTATTGTCTCAAACTTCTTCGTTGTAACTTGAACTCCCTCGTTAGATTATAATTGCATACTTCAAATCCTTTCATCACTTGTATATTTTTATTGTATCTAACTTTTTCGCTATAACTTGAACTCCCTCATTAGATTATACTTGCATACTTCAAATCCTTTCATCACTTGTATATTCTTCCTTCATGTAATTCCAAACAACTTCTACAATTTTGAGAGTCATGATTTAAGTAAAGATGGATTATGAAACACTTGCTACTAGGCATGACTTTACCTTTTCTTTCTTAATTTTTCTCTCCTTGTGATTCTTTATTTAGGCTATGGTGGAATTGTCAAGTAGTGGAGTAACATCATAATCTTCTTCCACAACATCCTATAGATCTAAAACCTCCATTTTAGACTTCATCCTAACTATCTAAATATCATAGTTCTTTCCATCAAACATAGAAGAAGTAACTTGTGAAAAGCTTGTTTCGACATCCATCTTCACAAGCCTCTCAAGAAGAAAACACTTTAATACCAATTGTTGGTTTTTTATGTGTCGAAAATGTATATTTAAAGAGAGAGAAGTATTATGTGAAGGAGCTTCATTAATATTTTATTCATGGAGTTCTATATATAAAGTAAAAGTACAATACAAAATTTAAATATTAACATGATTTTAATCTTTAAATTAAACTAATAATCTAAATGATAAGTAGAGTGTTCTTATCTTTATCTGAACAATATCCTAAATTATAAAACATAACAAAAACTCCAAAAATCTAAATTTCAATATCTTTCAACAAAAAATATTACGTAGTGTACTTGAACAAAGCTGCAGACTGCAGATAGAGAGTGGCATTTAAACTTGCCTAATATTTGAGAAGGACACAAATCCCCAGCATATGATTTTACTCTGACAAAATCAACAATAAGCCGGGGACTAGGATGTAGAAGCAGTTGTGTGCAATGCTACTAAGGAAGCATAGTCACCTCCTTTGTTGAGTAATGCTTCATGCTTTCCCTTCTCTGCTATGATCCCGTTTTTAATTACTGCAATTAAATCTGCACCCTTAATGGTGGATAACCTATGAGCCACTACTATTGTGGTTCGGTCCACCATAACACGGTCTAGTGCATCCTGAACCACTTTTTCAGACTCAGCATCAAGTGCACTTGTGGCTTCATCTAGTAGTAATATTTTTGGATTCTTTACTATAGCTCTTGCTATTGCCACCCGCTGCTTCTGCCCTCCAGATAGTTGAATCCCTCTCTCCCCTACTATTGTGTCATAACCCTGCATATATAAAATATTGCTCTCAAGAATTCAGACAATCAGACCTATGTTCTTATGGTAGTACTGATTCAGAATTTTGAAGATACACCAGTTGGACTCTTCAAGAGAGATTCGATTGACAACGTAATTAATTTACCTTCTGCAAACTACTAGTGAAATTGTGAGCATTTGCCAGTTCAGCTGCTGATATAATTTCTGCCTCTGTTGCATCTCCGCCCTTTCCATATGCAATATTGGCTCTGATGGTGTCATTAAATAGCACAGGCTCTTGGCTCACCAGGCCCATCTGTTGTCTTAGCCATTTAATTTGCATCCTTTGGATTTCTTTTCCATCCAGTGCAATGTGACCTGAGTCTGGATCATAAAATCTTTGTAATAGTGAGATCACTGTTGATTTTCCACTTCCACTTTCTCCAACCAGTGCAACTGTCTGTTTATTTTATCAGTATAGTCAATCTATTAGTTTAGGAAGAACAGTTTACAGTAGTCTACCAACAAGAAGCACAAATTAGAAAGTTACCTTTCCACTATGAATTGTCAAGCAAAGATCTCTGAATATTTGAACGTCAGGTCTGGTAGGATACCTGAAAATGACATGGTTAAATTCAATCTCTCCCTTGACTTCTTCCAATGTCAATCCAGACTCATCACTTGCGTCAATTTGTGACTTTCGATCAAGAATAGCAAATACAGAAGCGGCAGCACTTTTTGAATTAGTTGAATCAGGGACCAAAGAGCCAGATTGAGAAATTCCCATAGCTGCCATACTGAGAGCAAAAAAGACCTGCAAACCAGAATCAAGAAAAATGGTGAAGTCTCATGCTCATGGCCACCCTATCTCAGTGAATAGTAGCTTGACAATAACTGAAACAACAAGAATGGTGAAGTTTCATGCTCATGGCCACCCTATCTCAGTGAATAATAGCTTGACAATAACTGAAACAACATGAAGAAAAGTGACGGAAATTTTAACTTGGTGAACAGGTTAGGAGAATAACTTACACGGAAAACATCTGAGAACGTTGATTTTCCGTCCTCTATGAGTCGAGCTCCAGCATAAAAACTGCATGCATAAACTGCGTACAGCATGAAGAATGATACTCCATAACTAATTCCACTTGTCATCCCTCGCCTTATGCCTGACTTAATTGGTCGTTCACATTTTTCCTGGTATAATTCCATCACCTTCTTTTCAGCACAGAAAGAAGCAACTGTTCTTATACTCCCTACAGCATCATTTGCCACTTGACTTGCTTCCTCATACATTTTCTGTTAGGTAAATAGAATATTAATACTCATAACGTATAGATAAGTCAAAAGCATATTCAGAGCACATTCTTGTCACACTATTGATCCATGTTTCTTTCTCAATGTGGTGCCAAAAATATAAAACGTACAAGAAATTGTTCTAAATCCACGTTCCCAGAAGTTGATGATAGATATTTCCATATTCATTCACAATTTTAGTTGGTTTCTTAGAGGAAGTAAAGAACAAACCTTTGCATCTGCACTGAATCCTTTCAAGAACTTGAATTGCACGTATCCATTTAGTACTAATAGAGGTGCCAAAGCAAGAATTATAAAAGCAAGCTGCCAGCTTGCTTCAAAAGCAATTACCAAGGCACCTACAGCTGTAGCAATATTCTGAACCAGCAAACCAAGTGCATCCCCAACCAAAGCTCGAACAGCAGCTGCATCAGAAGAGAGCCTTGCTCCAATTGCTCCACTTGAATGTTCAGCTGCATCGAACCAGCTAACTTCCATGTGAACAACTTTTTCGAAACACATTTTCCGAATCCTTTTGATCAACTTACCACCAGCAATGCCAAAAAAGTAGAATCTAAATGGAGGCATGATAAATGATATCACACCAAGTGCAACAAATAGTAATGCCCAAAGTTTTGAATCTTTACGAAGTTCATCAACCGGCTCGTAGAAAATAGTTATCATTTTGGACATAAAGATTGCAACAATGGGTAATAATACTCCATTTATTACTGCAGCTATACTCCCTACCAGTAAGACTGGAATCTCAGGCTTGTTTAAATATGCCAGGCGATAGAGTGGCACTTCTGGTGGTGAAGAAACTGTTGAAGGAGATGTTTGGGGTACTCCACTTAGAGGTTTCAAGAAGCCAACTGCATGTGATTCTGAGAATGAGTTACGACCACTGCCTCCAACTTCTGATGATCTTTGGCTTATAGATCGTAAGAAAGATCTTTTACTTGATTGTCTTCCAGAATGCACTATACTTTCTAGCTTGTCTGTGTTATTTGCAGCATTTTGTTCTGACCCTTTAATTTCTTGCAGTCTAATGAGCTGGCTATAGGCTCCATTAAGATCCTTGGTGAGCTCAGCATGTGAACCTGATAACGGGAAAATATAATAATGCAAAAAGGTACATAAATATTTGAGAATTGAGTCATGGAGAAATTAGATTTCTATTACTATATGTTATGTTTACCTCTTTCAACTATTTTTCCTTGATGAATAACGGCAATGCTATCAGCATTCCGTATAGTACTTAAGCGGTGGGCTACAATGACAGTGGTTCGGTTCATCATTATTCTGTCCAATGCCTCCTGTACAATTTTCTCAGATTCAGCATCAAGGGCACTTGTAGCTTCATCCAGAAGTAGGATTCTTGGGTCTTTCAAAATTGCTCTTGCTATTGCAACTCTTTGTTTTTGACCCCCGGAGAGCTGAGCTCCATGCTCACCGACCATTGTGTCTAGTCCCTACGTTCATAATTATACAAAATTACCGAGGTAAAAGGACCATTCAATATAATGATATACTACGCAGATAAAGATAATCCTGACAAAGGTAGAGAAGATTTCAAACGGTTAAGCAGAGTGCATTCTTGACATTTAAATGGAGATTCGAGGGTTGACCTGAGGAAGTTTATCTATAAATTTGGCTGCATTAGCTAGTTCTGCTGCAGCTCTGATTTCTTCAACAGTCGCACCATCCTTGCCATAGGCAATATTCTCTTTAATACTGCAAGTAAAGAGAACCGGTTCCTGGCTAACTAGGCCTATTTTATGTCTTATCCATTGCAGTTGAAATTCTTTGAGGTTGATACTGTCAATGAGAACTTCACCTGCCTGTGGATCATAAAATCTCTCTATCAAACTAACAACTGTGGATTTCCCGCTCCCACTTTCTCCTACCAAAGCTGTTGTGGTGCCACTCGGTATTGAAAGAGAAAATTCATTGAATATCAGTTCATCAGGTCTAGTAGGATAACTAAAGCAAACCTTCCTAAGTTCTATATCTCCACGAATGTCATCAAGCTTCCGACCAGTAGTATCATAGGCATCAATTTCTGGCTTCCTTTTAATTGTTTCAAACATCTTAAAGGCTGCAGCTTTTCCAGCAGCAAAAGCACTCAAGCTTGGAGATGCCTGCCCAAGTGACCTGGGATTAGAAATCGAGTTAGGTAGGATAATATAATCGCTTTTCATATCTTCTGATTTCCGGAAAGGGGGAGGGAGTCAATTATAGAAATGACAGGCTCACATTATGATAGAGGAACACACAACTTACATGGAGCCAGTCAATACAGCCATAATTACTGTCACAACCTCTCCTCCTGTATATCCTTTCTCTATTATCATTTTTGCACCAAACCATGTAGCCAAACCATAACTGCAGGTAAAAATAAAATAGAGAGAACCAAACCCCAAACCAGAAGCTAGTGCCTCTTGCACTCCAGCCTTGTAAGCTTTGATTAAGGACCGATTATATTTAGCTATAGCTTGCTTCTCCCCAGTGAATGATGCAACCTGCATTGGATAAATGAAAGTCATTTATATATTCTGCAATATCAAAAAGAAAAAAGTCAGGAGTTCTCTTTTTTGTCAGGGTGCATACAGTTCTGATAGAACCTATTGTCTGCTCTACCACACTTGCTGCTATAGAATAAGCTGCTTGTCCCCTGGATGATGCTTTCACAAAAACCAGGCCCAGCATGGAACCACACAAAACAAGAGGTGGAATACTAGATAGCATGACAATAGTTAGAAGCCATCCCCTGATGAATGCTACTACAAAACCTCCAACAAAAGTTGTCAATAATTGTATGAACTGTCCTACCTGAAATGAAAGGGGAAAAAACAATGAAGAAACAAAATTTAGCTTAAACAAGATAATAATGATTTAAGACTTATGTGGTGGTTTGTTAATACCTTCTCACCCATGGCATCTTGAATAAGAACAGTATCACCTGACATCCTTCCAATAACCTCTCCAGTTCTAGTTTCTCTATCAAAGAAGCTGACATCTTGCCTCAAAATTGTTTGAAGGTATAGCCCTCTAATTCTTGCAGCTTGTCTCTCCCCAGTGATCATCCAGCCAGTCAACTCTGATACATAGCAAACAAGGTTTCTTTTGGGGTCATAATGAGCCAAACTAATTAGTTAGATTGTAAGAACTAAAGGAATCCAATTTACTTACGCAAAAGGGACGCAAAAAATGCACCCACGGCCAAGTATACAAATTTCAGAGACACCTGAACGCAGTAATTTATTGTGCAGTGTTAAGTCTGAGAATTTTAAGTTACTAATAGTCCTACTGTAAACAGGAATTTCACCTTATGTATTTCACCACTGTGGATTAATATTAGTAAAACCCTAAAAGGGATTAGTGAGGAATTACCTTAGAAACTTCATCAACAACTTCGTTGGTGTTTTTGGTTCCTCCAAATGCATTGATCATATTTCCGAATATCAGGGTCATCAAGGGCAAGGAGACTCCATTCCCAATAGCACCAACAGTCCCCAAAAACATCAATAAATGATCCAAAGGATCAGCAAATGAGAAAAGCTTGTATAACGGTACTGTTTTGGCAGATTCATCTTTGGCCTTGCTCTTTGAATCTTCCTTGCTGTCAGAGTCTCCATTCAAGTCTATATCCTCTGACATTATCTTGATGGAAGACTTTACACACCCCGCTACTAATTAGTAATCACTGTAAATGGAAAACACCTGCAGAAAATACATTACAGGTTCAAGCTAGTAACAGACAAGCTTATGCCCTTCAAAGTGTGACTTCGTTGTGAAATATTTTTTTTTCATCTTGGTTTGTTGTGTGTGCACTGAGTTTGTGAAGAAGATGATGGCATTTTTTTCATGGGGTTCTGAATTCAGACTCAGTCAAATACAAGAAATACTTCACCAGAGAAGACCCTAAAAGTCAACTTCGACAAAATTTTCTTCAGTAGAAGATAAGCAACTTAAAATGGTAACAGCTTAACAACAACAAAAACTACATCAAGTAGTGGAGAGAATCAGTGTAAGAGGAAGTACCATAGTTGGAACTAAGCTTTAGAAGAATTAAAATCTAGAGAAGTAAACCTTTTACAACCAAAAGCTGACGCAATTTCTATCCTAACAGAAGATGGAAAACTAGTCGTAGCATGCAGCAGAACTAAACAGTAGTTGAAAAATGAAACTTGGTTCCAACTTTCTTTTTTTATTTTTTATTTTTTTTGAAAAAAAACTTGGATCCATCTAATGCAACAAGTTCCAACTTGGTAGCTTATACTGCACAATATTAGTTAAATATTTTAACAAATAAATTAGAAATTTGGAACAGCAAATTTCTTCCGCCGCAAGTTAAACAAATTCTATTCCAAAATTATATTTTAGCTGTCTAGGCCGAATCATTTGATTTCTGCAGTGTTGAAACTATGATTGTTTTATTAAAACAATAAATGACTCATCATCAATCGTCATTCCCGTGACTAAACATTTTTATCATTTTTTTTAAATGTAAATCACTGTCAAGGTAGAGTTTTTTTTTTAACAATAAAACATACCTCAAGAACATTTGTTTTATCGTTAAAAATAGAAATAAATAAAACTTAAAAATTAAATATAATTTTAATTATCTTATCTTACCTGATTCATAATTTTGATTAGAATAATTTAAAATAAAGATATTTTATCTCTTATTTTAGAAAAATCATAATTTTAATTTAATTCTTAATTTTATCTATATTTTATTTTTTATTTTAATTTAATTAAATTTTAAATTTAAATATTAAATAAAAATTAAAATTTTTTTAAATAAGAGATTAAATATCTCTATTTTAACATAAAAAATAAAATTATGAA
>JAMLFT010003003.1:9332-23304 GCA_026544285.1 Pachyrhizus erosus | reverse complement strand
AAATTTTATAAAAATATATATTATAAAAATATAAACAATATATTATTTTGTAATTTATAATATATAATATATAATAATATAAATTTTATTGATATAATTAATATTAAAAAGAGTATTATAGTAAATTATATATTTTTTCTTATGTTATTCATTATCCATCAAATAATATGAAAGAAAAAAATGTTCCATAATTTAACTGTTCTCTTTATCCTATATTTTAATGTGTATCAAACAAATCTAATAAGTAAAAGATTTTATTAAAATTAAAGTAGCATAATACATATTGACTTATAAAATATTTTTTAATAAAATTTATTGAAAGAAACTAAAACCCACTAAAAAAGCAATACAAGCACTATAAGTTAAATGGGTATTAGAAATAAATTCTTGAACAATATTATAAATATAAAATAAAGATGAACCCACTAAATTTATGATTGATAAAAAAAAATTATATTTATAGATATTTGTGGATAAAATTTGTCATGAATAGAAAACACATATCTAAATGAATATCCAAAAATAATTTTAAATGAGTGTTTTTTTCTAACCATTTATAAAAGAGTCATGATGAATATCATATTACCTGTAGTTACAAGTACTCACTACTTGTTAATGTACATTTATTTATATATCTAACCATTTATTTACTTTTTGAAATGTAGTTTTCTTTAAATTTATAATTTGGAGAAAATGTTTTTAAGATAATTTGAATAATTTTTTTTCTAAAATTATGCCGAATTTTATACATTTATAATATAAGAAATAAAAATGTAAAAATTGGTTCAAGTAATTATTTTATATTCATGAATAATTTTATAAATGTGTATCTAACAAGTAACAAAATAAATATGTGTAGGTTTTTTTATTTGATAGGATGAGTAGCTAATGATCATAATTATCTTGTCTGATTGGCATTGCTAATCAAAATTAACTTAATTTTTTATACAGCAATTAAATCAGATTTTATTCATTATGATAAAATTTTGAATACAATGAAGCATTACATCAAATGTATACTCATCGCCAAAACTAATAGAATTCCTAGCTAAAGTATGATCAACATTAGCATGTCTCCTAACAAATTGAAGAATTTAATGAGGATACAATCTCAAAATTTCTCTGATATGATTAATAATGACACAACATTCAGAGATGTCTTCCTCATTGCTAAGAATCTGATCTACAACTACCTTGGTATCAGATTCTATAATGATATCTAACAAATTCTGATTTATAAGCCAACTCAGAAATTGCAAACTGTCATAACTCCTAGAACCAGACCCACTAATGCAGAACGAAACTGGCCATCCTCATCCCTCGGGCATGCACCAAAACCAGTTGCTCCAACTTCATTAAAAAATGCAGCATCCAGATTACACTTTAATCTTTCTTTTGGAGGAAAATTCCATCTCAAAAAGATTTGGAGCATCACACTGTTGATTTGTCAATTCACACTTGGAAACATTTGCTGCACACCACTCCGATAGCACAAACTGTGGTCGGTTTAAAACTCCAGCAGATTGCTCCTCCTTTGAGTTCCACAGCATAATATTCCACCTCTTCCAAATACTCCAAAGGATCATATAGCACATAAAAAAGTTCAAACACTATATACCCCCTCTGTTGAAGACTTGTATGAGTTGGGAGACATCCTCTACAAGCCTTTCAATAAAAAGATTTTCAACTTTGGTGGAACCTGAAGTTTCCGAATCAAACCCCAATCAACCTCAATTTTCAGCTGGTTGTAATCATCCAACGAATCCATAAGAACATTGTAACAACTTAACTTAGCTAAGGCATGTGTTACTTGGTTAATTTCATGGAGAACTTGCCACCGAATAACATTACCCGTCCCTTAGTGAATATTATGAATTGCTTTCACCAAATTACAATAATATTGCATTTGGACAGGAAATTTTAAAAGGCAAATTCATTCTTTTAAGAAAATCTTAAGAGATCGAGTATGTGTAAGATTATCTGATGGATGTGATTTTTATATATGTTATTAAAAAATCACATCAAATTCATTTTAAAATATAATTCATCAATATATACATATTTTTTAATATCATAAGATTTTTTTTATAAATTATAAAAAAATTAATTAAATATCTTTAGATTTTATTGTCTTCATTAAAAATTCTAATAATTCTAATTAAATATCACAAGACATATTTATATAATTTAAAAGTCATGATTAAATATCACAATATTTTTATATATTTTTTAAATCTTTTAAAATTCTGACCCAATACATTTTTTCAAGATTAACTTTAAAATATTTTTTTTATCTATATAATTTATTTTCTTAATATCTAATAATTAATATTAATTATTTATTAGAACTATTAAATTTTAAAAAAATAAATTATAAAAATAAAGAATAATTTGATAAAAATTATTTTTTATTTTTTAGAATAACTTCATCCTTTTTCTTATAATATAATAATGAATAACAAATTCTACAAACACATATTTGTCTAAACATTGGTTTTTATGTATATATTTGTATTATGCTTAATTATGTTTTTAATTTTTCAAATTAGATTATATGTTTTTTGTCTTGCAAATAAAATTATATTTTTTAGTTATTTAAATTTAAAAATTATTTTTTTAATTATATTCGAATTTAAGAAATTAAAAATCTTAAATTTTGATAAAGAAATTAAAAAAAATATTTTTTAAATAAAAAATTAAAAAAATAAACCTCTAACTTAAAAGACTAAAAATATATTTTAATTTTTAGACGTAATGATTCTCTCTCACCCAAACATTTAAATTCTACAAGATAAATCTTAAAGCAATGATATTACTGTGACTTATAAATCAAGGGTATGAATTTTGGAAGTCACTCTATTTATATAAGGATAACTTTATATAAATCTATTTTTCTGTGACACTGTTAGAGGAGAGTCTCTTACACTACCTTGTCCTTTATCTATATTTTAATTCTAATATTTTTCTTGCTTAATGTATTCGAAGTGGAAAACTAATGATCCCAATCCATATGACACTGGCTTACGTGATTTAAGTAGAATTAATTATTTTTTTTTTATATTTTATTTCTCAATAGAAGAAGTAAAATACAATTCTTTAGTTATTGGATATAGGAAGCGCGATTTCATTGACCAAAACACTAGAAATCACCTGACGGAAATAACGCTCATTTAGAATATCTCTAAAGTCACTCTCTGCTGACATATGATTTACTTTGAACCTAATTATCAAACTTTGACTTATGTAATTTTAGAATTATTAGACAAGTTTACTTCTACAACTTAGTATTACATTACAAGTTTAATTATTGAATGAATTATTTTTTTTCTTAAAAATTCTTATTTTTAAGTTGTTATTTTTTTTTAGTTAAAGATCATCAATATTTTTTAATTTTTTAAGTTAAAGACTAATCTTATTCCCATAATTGAAATATAAATTTAATAAATAATATAAAATAATTACGTTCTTTATTTAATATTTAAAAATATAATTAATTACAAATTAGGCAAATTATGACAGTTTTGACAACTTCTTACGATTCGTCAATAATTGAAAATGTATTTATCAACAAAACATAAAAAAGACCAACTGTCATATTTATTAGTAAACTATGATAATTTTAAATTATCATTTTAAAAATAATAGAATTGGTTGTAAATTTTATCACCAAATTTTAATCATTTTATGAATTTTATTATTTGAATTTTATTTTTTTAAATTTTATTATCTAAATTTTTAACTTTATACATTTACTATCATATTTTTAATTTTTATATATTTTATCATTATATTGATAACAAAATAATGTCATTTTATAAAAATTAAAATTTTATTTTAATGATATTAATATTGATAAAATTTGTGAAAATTAAAAATTTAAATGATAAAATTTGTGAAAATAAAATTTAAATGATAAAATTTGTAAAATAATAAAAACTATAAAATTTATAATTAAGTTAAAATAATATTATGAAAATTTTAAATGTCATTTTTTTAAAATAAACTCATGATTAGTATTATGATCCTCTCTAAAAAGAAACAATACGATTCTTAAAAAATAAATAATATAAATTAAGACAATTTATAATAAACTGACATTTTAGTATTTTATATTAAATAAAATTTATAAAATTAATAAATCATTAATTTGAATGGAATTTTATTCTATTTTTTAAAAATAAAAGATAATTAGTCAAATTTTTAATAGAGAGTATTATTTGATAAAATTGATAGATATATTTATTCTAATGTGATTTGATTGTAAAAAAAAATTACATCACCGTAGTTCATGTAAAACATGGCGGTTACAACTGTTATTTATTTACAAAAATAACTGTTACTTTTAAACATATTGTTTTTGTAGTGTAAAAATAATAATTGTTGTACAGTGAAAGCCCAAAAATTAAAACTTTTATAGAAGCCAATAGGAAAAATTTGTACTTTTAAAGCGGAAAAAAAAAAGTCAATTAGATCAAGCACAACCTTAAACTAAAAAACTGTGGGTTAAATGTCCTTTTTTTTCTATTTATATTTTTTTCTTATTTTTTCACTTTTATAATTTTTTTTCTTATTTTTTTTTCTAATGAGCAATTTTTTCATAATTTATACCTTGAATAGTTTGTGAGAATAAACAGATAAAAAATATTTATAAGTTATTTTTATAATTTTCTTATTTTCCATATAGTTCATTTTATGCTTATTCACAAAAAATTGATAGTCTTCACATTCTTATTTATAAGACTAATTACTTAATTTATTAAAATTAAAAAAATAATTAATTTAATTGATATTAATAAATATGTCATAAATTTATTTTATTTTTTTAAATTATATTTATCATTAATATTATTTTTTTAATTTAATTATTTATCAATACAATTAATTAATTAGAAGTATTTAAGTATAAAAGTAATTAATATAAAAAATATTATAAATTAAGTCTTATAAAAATAAATAAATACTATTTTTAATTTAAATCATATAAATAAACAGAAATTATACTAACAGTACTATACTATGTTACATATTATTATAAGATGTAGAAAATAAAAACCTAAAAAAGATGAAGAAAAAAAAAAAAAGTTAATTTGTGATTGTGATGTTTCCAACTCCAAGGAGTTTGCCATGGAAAAACAAAACAGTAAAAGCGGTGTACAAGAGTCGGCGGTTAAATTCCATTCCAGCTCCAGGCCTTTGCCATCACTCGTCAGGGCCTCATCGCCATCCTTCGTTTTCTACCACTTTCAATATTTCCATCATATCAATTTTTCTTTTTTCAATTTTTAAATAAATATTTTTCGAAATAGCTAAGTTTGACGATTACTGCGACAACACTTTCGATGGCTACTACTACTCCTTCATCTACATACCCTTTTGGAATTCCCTTGCACTCCCACTGTCGCAGATTGGATTGCTCAACCTCCATGTTCCCCCTCCGCCTCCACCTCTCTACAGTTTCTATCTGTCCACGTTCTGCTTCAAAGGTATCTATTTCAATTATGTTGTTTCATGAATTTCAATGTACAATACATCCATGTTTCTGTGTGAGAGTAGTATCCGTCAAATTAGTCAATTGGTTAACCCTTTCAACATGATGAAATGAGACACCACGAAACATACAGAAAGAGGATTCGTGCAAAATTGACATTGGTGTGATTGATTCAGGGAAGTCTCTATGCTCTCTAGTTCTTCAAAAGCATTCTTTATGCAAATGGGGTAACTTGGGTGACTTGATATGGTGTTTAACACTAAAGGGACATTGACGTAATTTGCAATGGGAGCTTCCAATGCTTTGTATTTCCATTCTGTGTTTGATTGGATTTGGAGGGAAATGGAAGGAATGGGAGGGATTTTTATGTTTTTTTGTTTGGTTCAAAATTTTGGAGGGAAGACGAGAGGAATGGAGGGGCCTAAAGTCCCTCCTCACTTAGTTTGGCTCCCTTCCTAAATTGAGGAGTTTGAAGGAGAGAAAAACGTTTACACTAATTTGCCTAAATTATCTTCAATTTAATAGTTTTATTTCGCTATTCTAAGTATAAGTATATAGTAGTAATTTTGTTTATTTTCCCTCCTCTCCCCTCAGCATGTGAGCCGAACATGTTGTCTTTCTCTTTAAATAAAAATACTCCTTTCCCATCCTTTGAACCAAACTATGCACTATGTTTTATAGTAAGATTCAATGGTTTTATAGTTCTCCACATAATTGGGAATTTGGGATTACATAGATAATTTAATCTGGTGTGGAATTAAGTCACTTGAGATTTCAGTAGGTAGAAGTTGTAAATTGCCGAATTGGCTTTGACATTGCACTGCCTACGATTTATCATCATTCGACACTATTTCATCAGTTATTAGAATTCTACGATTTGATATGATTCGCCTACCTATTGATTTGTATCATGAGATGATTGTCAAATCACCTTGTATCAAATGATACATGAATGAATCAATGTAATTTCATATCATTGATATGAATCACACTATTCAACTGTTCATGATGTTTTCTTTTTTCTTTTTACTTTTCTTTTGCCAATTCCCATGAAAGAAATTGAAAAGCTGCATGAGCTTAAATTGTTAAATGAAAAGAAATTGAAATAACACTTCTAAATTGAAAGAAATTGTCATCCACTAATTCAATGCATCACTCTATTTGACTATTCCATTGCTTCATTTCCATTCTTCTAAAATAGAGACTTAATAAACCTAGATATAACTAATAAATTGGTTTTATAAGACTTACGATTAAGTTGTTTTATCTATTTCTAGTTTAGGGTAACTCTTGGGATGAATAATGATGTCTTCCACATGCTTTTTAAGTCACTTCATGTTGGACTTTGAGGATCCTGTAATATTAGAACTGAGGGTGCATTTTGAAATAATAAGACATTAAATCTTAGCTATACGGTGCTATTTACCTCCTTGGTTGAATATTATTACAGCAAAAATTTACATGTAATTAATTACTAGATGAGTGGCTAGTATCCAATGAGGTTGTTGATGCAGGGATTAGTTGATCGAGTATATGCACAACTTGATAGTGATGATTACTACAGGGAGAAAGCTCCAACACTGATTCTTGACATGGTTGAAAACCCTCTTTGCTTGAAGACCTTATCTCTTAAGGTTAGCTCTAAGCTTGTTATCATTTTCATTTTTCTTTTACATCATTTGTACTTGCAATCATGAAGCATCTCATTCCCTAAATATTTATCTTTGCAGGAATTGAAACAACTAGCAGTTGAAATCCGTTTAGATTTGTCTTCTATTATGTCAGGTACACAGATATCACCGAAAGCAAGTTTGGCAGTGGTGGAGCTAACAGTCGCAATACATCATGTTTTCAATGCTCCAGTAGACAAGATATTGTGGGATGTTGGGGATCAAGTAAGATTTTAAATTATAAGCAAAAATACAAGTGCCCCTATCTTGTTTTAGATTTTCTTCTCTCCTTTTGGGGGTGAAAGTTGAATGCAAATCGCAGATTGTTAACATAATTGTTTCCTAGAAGTTCATTTTGCAACAAATCAATGAACAATCCATTTTCTAAGAATTCAATGAATGACCTGGTTTGGATAATCAATAATGTAACTATTTCATTATTTTATTTGTGCAGACGTATGCCCATAAGATTCTTACAGGAAGGCGATCACTCATGACGACAATGAGAAGAAAGAATGGTCTTTCTGGTTTTACTTCCCGATTTGAGAGTGAATATGATGCATTTGGTGCAGGTCATGGATGCAACAGTATTTCTGCTGGACTTGGTAGTTTGTAAATCCTTTTCCCTTTTTGATAATATTTGTTTCTTCAAACACTATTCAGACTTTGTTTGTATTGTTTTTATTGTCACTCCCTGGTCTGAGTATATGTCTCTGGGTTGATAAATTGTACTTTTTCTGTAATGAATAAGGCTGCTTTACATTTTCCTTTTCAGATGAATAAAAAAAATTCCTAAAGGTGAAATTTAAAATGACCTTGAAGTCATGTATAGAATATTTTATTTCAGGCATGGCAATTGCGCGGGATATTAAAGGGAGGCGAGAACGTGTAGTTGCAGTTATCAGCAATTGGACAACTATGGCTGGTCAGGCGTATGAGGCAATGAGTAATGCAGGATATTTGGACTCAAATATGGTTGTGATTTTGAATGATAGCCGTCACTCTTTACTTCCAAAAATTGAGGAGGGCCCAAAGACATCTGTCAATGCCCTATCTAGTACCCTGACCAAGCTCCAGTCCAGTAAATCTTTCCGAAGATTTAGAGAAGCTGCTAAGGTCTGCTTCTTTTCCTCCATCTGTAAGAAAAGAATTTTTTGTTTGCATGCAGGGTCCATATGATGATGCCATGTCATTCAACTTTAAAATGAGCCTGCAATAAAACAGCATGTTTGAATGCTAAATAACTCATAACTTTTAGTAAAAATGGATTAAACTAGTACATCAAGAGCAATGATATTATGTATGATATGTGGCCTGTCAAAAATATTATGCATCTTTTTACTTCTTTAGGATGAGCCTGACACAATACTAAAGTTGCTCCTTGGTAACCAATTAGCCATGGTTCGAATATGGAAATAACCTCTTTGTATATGTAAGAGTAAGATTGCTTACATTAACTCTCCTCTATACCTTTGCGTTGCGGGGGAACCTTCTGATACCGGGTACAACAGTTTTTTATATATTTTCTTCTTGTGTAAAATGATGATATGTATAATCAGTAATAATGATGGTCCTTCTTTTAGACGCTGAACCATCCTTTCAAGTGATCTCTGGTGGTTAACTATATAATGATCCTTAGATTTATTATTAAAGGTACAGATGATATTGGTAACTGGTTGTAATAGTTATTAATATTTAAAATGATTTTTTATGACATATATGTATCTTACATATTTGTCCTTGGATATTGCATCTCTGAAACTTTTCCAACAAGATGGAGATGAGAGAAAGCAGACGGAAGAGTACAGGTCATGCGTAGGTTGCAGTATGACCGGAGGTTTGCGGCTTTGTTGAGTTGGTGATAAGATTCTGATGTTAGGAGCAGCGGAGGAAGGAAGAAATTTGTACAAGGAGGGGGAAAGAGAAAAGAGGAAGGGGGAAGAAATTTGTACAAGGGTGCAAATGTTATCATCGTCGGAAATCACTTCAGTCTATTTGTTTTTCTCTCTTTCACTTTTCTCTTTCTTGATACCATGGCACACAACAGCGACAACAGCGACGCTGCTTACCTTGCACCAGAGTTGCTTCAATTAAGGGTTCCTTCTTTTCAATTTTATGGATCTGTCGAATTCAGACCTGAATACAATCCACATCCCCAATTTTTGTTCGATATTTGTTTGTGTTTTTTGTTCAATGATAGCTTGTGGTAGGCGAAATAGAAAGGGTGGTGGTTTTGCGATGGGTTGGCGGTACGCAGAGGACAAAGGAAAGAGGAAGAGCAGAACAGGGGAAAGGGCATAAACATCACTTCATATTTACATAAAACTAATGCTTATATAAAAAATAAAAACCTGAAAGACCCTCTGTATCCAGTAAAAATTAATGCTTCACCCTACACCACTTGAAAGGGTGGTCGACCCCTAGCACGCACCTCTTTTAGATCCTAATTTTTGAATCTCAAAGCTTGTGCATCGTGCTTCATATCCAAATTACGCTCAAGTGTCAATTTGTCTGCTTTATCACAGGGTGTTACAAAACGAATTGGTAAAGGTATGCATGAGTTGGCAGCTAAAGTTGATGAATTTGCTCGTGGCATGATGGGTCCTCTAGGTTCTACTCTTTTTGAAGAGCTTGGGTTGTACTACATAGGCCCAGTGGATGGACATAATATTGAAGATCTCATATGTGTTCTGCAAGAAGTAGCTTCCCTGGATTCAATGGGACCTGTCTTGGTACATGTCATAACTGATGAAAATCAGGGAGATGAAAACAATCAGAAAAGTGATATATCAGACAGGCAGCAGGATGATGGTATTTCTTTTCTCTATAATATTTATGTTGTATTAATTGTTTCATTGCATGTTATTTGTTGTAAAATAGCTTATCTAGAAATAATGAGTTTACACTCTAGTTATTTATTTATTTTTTGGCTTTCCACTATTTCCCCCTGGTTGTGTGCTTATTTCAAATACTTAAGCCTTAAGAAAATGAAATGAATCTCCTCATTTACTGATTGGCTAATAGATAGACTCTATGCAGTAGCTTGAAGATAACTTACATATAAAGGGTTTGATATTTTACATAAATAACAATAACAAACAATGAGCCTCATCCCAGTAAGTGGAGTCTGCTATATGGATTAATGACACCATTAAACTCTACCAAAAACTAAAATTTAAATAATATAAATTGCTTAGAGTAATTTTTTTTTCCAATTGTTTTCTCTGCTTTCATATGTTTTCCTGAATCCCTTTTTTTGACCTTATCCTAATACAAGTTGAATCCAGCAGTGCACATATTTGGCTTCTTATCTGGATTCTGGTGTATAATTATTATTTAGATACAGTGACATATCTTCTGAATGTCAGGAAATTATAGTTTAGCCTCTTTATGGGATTGACCTTCTCACTATTTTGAAATTTTGATTGGTATGTGATTTGGCCATAGTTATTAATGAATTATCTATGTTTACTTTTCAGATTCTGTTAAATATGATTCATTAGATAATGCAGTTCAGCCTCAAACATATGGCGATTGCTTTGTGGAGACTTTGGTTGCAGAAGCAGAGAAAGACAAAGATATTGTCGTTGTTCATGCAGGAATAACAATGGAGCCATCACTTGAACTGTTTCGGGAAAAATTTCCAGATAGGTTTTTTGATGTGGGAATGGCTGAGCAACATGCAGTCACATTTGCTTCTGGTTTGGCATGTGGTGGATTGAAGCCATTTTGTGTCATAACGTCTTCCTTTCTACAAAGAGCCTATGACCAGGTCCAACCTTATATCAGCTTAAAGCCTTTAACTGGCATGATAACCACTATTTATTATTTGCAGACCATCTGGATTTCTTTGAGAACAGTATATTTGTAGTTAATATAAATTATTAAATTTAATGGTTTCTATAAACAAAGTATTTAATGTGAAGCATTAAGGGCTGACAGTTACCAGTTCTATTGTCATTATTAATTTGCTGTTATTGTGAAGAGATGTGTTAAGAAAACTACATATCTGGTATGTGCATGTTATATAACATGGGAAAGTAATTAGGTCTCATACCATTATGTGTAATTATAATATGCGTCTATGTGGGTGGGTGGAAGTGTGCTTGTCTACCTACCTGTATGCAGAATGGATATTTAGTGCACATTACATAATGATTTGATACAAGTAATTATGATTTTTAACATGTTACGTATCACATATAGGTGGTACATGATGTGGATCGACAGAGAATTCCAGTGCGTTTTGTCATTACAAGTGCAGGATTGGTAGGTTCTGATGGTCCCCTTCAATGTGGAGCATTTGATATAAACTTTATGTCATGCTTACCAAATATGATTGTCATGGCACCATCTGATGAGGTTGAACTCATGCACATGGTGGCTACTGCTACACATATCAATAATCAGCCAATCTGCTTTCGGTATCCAAGGGGTGCCCTGGTTGGGAAAGGCTACACTATAGGCGATGGAATCCCCATCAAGGTAATTAGATACATTTGTGAGTTATACTGAAACTTTGAAAAGGGTAAACTGATTAACAAACCTAAGGAAGTGTTATTCATTTTTAACATCCCCAAAGATTTGTCATAATATTTTTAATATATCTTCCTTCTTTAATTTTGGAGTGGCTGTAATCATTCATACACAGATCGGAAGAGGAAGAGTTCTTGTTGAAGGTAAAGATGTGGCTTTCCTAGGATATGGATCGATGGTTCAGAACTGCCTAAAGGCTCATTCACTCCTTGCGAAGCTTGGAGTTGATGTGACTGTTGCTGATGCAAGGTTCTGCAAGCCCCTTGACATCAAGCTTTTGAGGCAGCTTTGCAAACATCACTCTTTTCTAGTTACTGTTGAGGAAGGATCTATAGGAGGATTTGGTTCCCGTGTTGCCCAGTTTATTGCAGTTAATGGACTACTCGATGGAAGAATTAAGGTAATTATTTCACGCTGTGGGATGGCTATACTTATTTTATGGTTCTAAGAATATTTGAGATTATGAATGTGTTATTCGGCTTATGTTTATAATTGGTGTAAAGATATAAAATTAACAAATTTCTATATCTCTTTGAATTTTTGGTTGGAGGATATAGGCTTATCTTTTCATGACACTCAAATATTTCTGTTGTGTTGAGTTGTGTTGTGTATCTGTGTGATTTGCAAGTATCTGAATGCTGGATCTTAAAAATTTGGTGTGTGCACATGCAAGTAGCTTGGCTTCCCTTTCATGCAGCATTTTGTTTATTTTATATTGTTTTAAAGATGATTTAGTAATTTTACGTATATTGTGTTTGGTGTATTTGTAAATACACATAGCCTTGAAATAGCTGGTCTGGAAAGGTATGACTAAATTTTGTTTTAGGAGACCAAGTTTCTGAATTTTTTTTTATCAACTGTTCCAGTGGCGACCAATTGTCTTACCAGATAGATATATTGAGCATGCATCACCAAATGAACAGCTTGACCAAGCGGGGTTGAGTGGACATCACATTGCTGCCACGGCATTGAGTTTGCTGGGCCGTACTCGTGAAGCTCTCCTGTTTATGTTTGTGACTTAGATGCTTTGTGTCCTTTGCCAGATACGATGAATGGAACCTGGATAGCTTTACAGGAAGGAGAACCAAGAAAGCAAAGATGTAAAGAATGTTATTTTCTTTGTATAGAACTGATAAATAGTGAAAAGAAAATTAACAGGAGCTTTGTCTTTTAGATATCTAATTGTAAATTAGGACTGGAAATGAGTCAAATTGAGTTGAGTTCAATTTACTTCGACTCAATTTTATAGAAATTAGTTAAATTCAAAGTTTGACTCGAATTTAATATGAATTGTTATTTTAAACTCAAAAAATAATTTGATTTTGCTTGTTAACTCGATTTAATTTAAAATTATAATTATTTACATATTTTTATTTATTTCTTTTTTTTTTAAATAAAAATAATATAAAATTAATTAAAAATTTAATTATATCAATTTCATAATATAAAATATATTTACTTCATATATATGTGTTAAATTTATAATTATTTACATACTTTTATTTATTTATCTCATAAAAAATTAATATTAAATTAATTAAAAATAATTATATAAATTTAATAATATAAAATATTTAATATCTAAATTGATAGATAGATATATATTAATTTAATAGTGTAAAATATTTAATATATAAATATATATCAAGTTGGTTTATGAACCAATCAAATTGAGCTATGTATAATTCAAGTTCGATTCATTTATTTAATGAGTTCAACTTTTAATTCAAGTTTAACTCATTTGGTTTATGAATCAAGTTCAACGAGTCAATTGTCGAATTGAATCTTGAACTATGTTTGAGTTGATTTAGTTCATTGTCAATCTTAATTATAAGGTTGGAACTTGGAAGAGAATAAAACAAAAAAATAATAAAAAAATAAAAATAATTTATGATAAATTCTAGTTGTATAGAGAAAATGACAAAGAAGAAAGAGTAAATGACCAATTTAAATTATTCAATCTCTCAATTTATATTTCATTGTCATTTTAATCTCTAAAATTAAAAAAAAATCAAATAAATTTTTGAAATTTTTTGAGTTTGATTTATGTTCTTGAAATTAATCTCTTTTTCTTATTTTAGTCCATATACTCATGTTATTATTATCACTTAACTTCTCATACCAAGGACTAAAATAAGAAAAATGAATTAGTTTTTGAAACTTAAATGAAATTGTAAAACAAAATTGAGACTTATTTGAATTTTTGAACTAAAATGACAATTGAATATAAATTTATATACAATTAATCTTTTTGGTTCAAAACGAAAACAAAAAAAAA
>JAMLFT010003002.1:0-23308 GCA_026544285.1 Pachyrhizus erosus | reverse complement strand
AATAATGATTTAAAATCACATCATGGTATAAAATTTTTTATAATCAAAATTAAACTCTTTAAATACTTTTATATTATAATTTTTTTCTTCTATCTATTTTTATTATATTAATTATTTTATTTCAGACTTATTTTATCTCATTCTATTTTTTTTCTTTTACTATATAAAAGATTGTAATTTAAACTAAATTTACAAATACAATTTATTGAAAAGGAATCATTATATTAATTGATAAGAAGAAAATAATATAATAACAATAAAGAATTCAATCACAGAGTAGTACAACAAAAATATATCCTCTCAACCTATAGAAATTTGCAAGAAACAAACAATAAATAACAATAACAAATCATCACACATAAAAAACACCAAAGATTTTTTATTATAGAAAAATCTTTCTCAAAATAAAGATAAAAAATCATAGTTCGTCTAAACTAAAAAAAATAATTCTATTATAATCAACAGTGATACAAAAGAGTCTCAATCAAACATACAAAAGAGTGTTAATAGTCATACAAACAACAAGGTCATAGAGATTACAAATAAAAAATAAAGAAGACGAAAAATTTCAAATAACAAAGCTACTGTGTGAACTGAATATCTCACAACCAAATGTTACGAACCTGCAAATGATGAACAAATCTACAATTGTGATTTATTGTAATTTTACTGTGACGATTGTATGTATGAGTAAAAATTCTTTTCTCTCTTCTTTCTAATGATTAGTATTTTCTCTTGTTTTAGACCCAATTGTCTCTCTCATTTGTTTTAGTATGACTCTTTACAAAAATAAGTGAGAAATCTAATAGATTTCTCAATACACATAAGAAGAGAGTTCAATATCCAACATCAATACTACTATTAATATGTGGACACTTTGTGATAAATGTGTATCATGTAGTTCTAGTTTCCTTCTATAGAAATTGGTTCTAACTTTTAAGAAAGAAGAATGAACATAGCTCCGCCAATGTAATGTGAATTGGTAGTGAATAATTATGTTCTTCACTAAGTAAATTGAAGGTTTTGATTTTTGGATTTGTGTGTGTGTATATATATAAATAATCCTTGTTGGAGTATTTGTTTAGATGAGTGAATTTTTTTTCTTTTTTCAGTGGAAAAAATTCTTTAAATGTAATTCAATATTTTCTGATATTAATTTTTAACTCCTTGTCAGAGATATTCTTAGAATAACAGAATAGAATATGAAAAGTATGAAAAAAATATATTAATGACATTATTTTTTTCATGTTGAATTTCTTTCCAATTTTCTTAAGAATAACAATTAACAAAAGTTAATGACACATATATGCCAGTTTTTTCTGGTTGGTTGACAAATGACACTGTATTGCATCTATATATTAACTGTGAGCACAGATTTGACTTTAGAGAGATTGATACATGCTAGCATTTTATATTCCAATATTTGGTGGAAGAATATGAATAAATCACCGTAAATTCAACCAGAATTTGTAAAAAGAGATGCGAATAAGATTAGGGAAGAGGAAGAAGGGTGATGGTTGACTACTCTGACCGCCAGCTATAGGAAGAGCTTCTCAATATTTATGTGTCCGGAGATAATTACATAATCAAATATGCACCATGTGAAATTAATGAACCTCCACATATATTATACAGTAATGTCACTGTTTAACGAAGGAGAATGTGAATTTTGTCCCTCTAACCCATAATGCCATATTGCCACTTATTAGGATTTGTTCTACATCTATTTCATAGTGCTTTTCCAATATTTTATATGGTGGGATTCCACCAACCCTAACCTGATTGCAAGATGGAATCCAAACACGAAACCACAAACTTTAATTCCTGGGCCATGACACCCACAAATATATGCTTCGTCCGAAATTATTCTTATAAAAAAATAAATTTAAAAACTATTTTCGTATGTAATCTATCCACAATCACAGTGCATATATGAGGTCAAACAACCAGCACATTATCTTATAACAATCATTTTGCCCTTGTGAATCATAATTGTTAATTAACAAGACAATTCATCCATTTTTATATGTTAACTTAGGTCTTACGCTTTTAATTATAAGCTCTTTTAATCTTTAAAATTAAAAATTAAGTAGTCTTTCAGTCAGGTTTTATCCAATGATTAACAGAAATATAAATATATGTGTGTATAATATTTAAATAAACATTTTATAGAGTTTTTGTTTACTAATTATTGATTATACATCACGTTTCTGTTATATTTTATTAATCATTATTGAATGAAATTTTAGACTAAGAGAATTAATTTGAGTGATTACAAAAAAATATGAAAATTAAATATAAAAATTAAATTTTTAAGGACCAAAATTGCATATAAATTAAGATATATTAAAAGTGTAATGAAATATTTTTATTATCATGAATGAATAAAATATATTATATTAATCCTACTAAAGGAAATTACATTATTATTTATTTTTATAATTATTAAAATAATTATTTATTTTTAAAAAAATACCATTTTTATTTCATATATTTAATATTTCTCCATGAAACATTTAAATCAATATCTGAACATTTTCCGCTTCTTCAGAAAAATTCTGAAAATAAGTGAAACGAGAATTTCAGATCTTCTTCTTATAATAATAAATATATTGATTGACATACACTTAGTCAATTACATTATAAGTATACTAATAATAAATCGTGTGGTTGCCCATGAATCAGGTGAGATTCAATCCATTACAAAGCTAATAATTTTTGTAATATTTTTACATAAAAAAACTAATAGATTTATGTAAAAACAATTACATAAATCTATTGGTTTTCTAATGTATTGAATCTCACACGATACATGCGTAAGCGCACGATCTATTATTTGGGTGCGCCCGGGATGTGTTAAGAAGAGATTTCAACAAACTATGTTTCTACACGATGCATTGTTGTTTTACATATTAACAAAACCATCAAAAGAAATTTAGGAAGATACACATTTTTCAAGTAAGGACGTATATATTTATTTATATCTTAAAAATCAATATGGTGTGACACTAATTTTAAATATTTGATTAAGAATTTAATTTTCAGATCTATGTAGATGAGTCTATTAAGTATATTTAAATAAGATTAGTTTGAACTCTCGACTAGGTTGGAAGATATATTGAATTAAAAAACAATCTATATCTTAAGAAATAATAGATTACGTAAAGAATTCAGAAATTTATTGAATGAATCCTGTATTATTATAACTCATGAGTCATGACAAAATATACATGCATGGTAATATGAGAGGTGGTTTTGAAAGATGTTCTCCATTCATGAAACCATATATAGTTCAATGTCCAGAATCAGTCTTCTGACAATGTTTCTGCTAACTATTTTCTGATTTATTATTATGAGTGCAACTTAATAGTTAATGGATCAGAACGAGACGAAAAGGTCTGTCATCTATTCTCTTTTTAGATGCCAGGCAACTTAGGTTTTGAATGCATGTGTAACTGAACTTTAAAGGAAATTCAAATTGATTTTCTTGACAGAAACAGAAAACTATCTTATTTTTATGCAGTCTATAAATTATTGTCTTTCCAAAAAGGTCTTCATAAATCTTAAAAGAAAAAGGAAGAACAAAGAAACTTTTGTTTAAAGTTTAAAAGTACTTAATTTTCCATAATTTCAAAGATGCCATTTAAGAGAGAGTGATATTAATCATTTTATTATAAATGTAATATTAATCATTTAATTTTATCATTAATAACTAATTTTTTTATTGTTTTTAAATGAAATATTATTTTAGAAGAGTTATATTTCTTTGATCATAGAAGAGTTAGATACTTAGATCTAACCGCTAAGGCACTAACAAACCAAATAATCATGAGCCGTCTGATATGGAAGTAAGCATTGCAATCTCAGCCACAATTACTGAGAGGAAGCTCGTAAGTTACTCATACCCACGTCACTCGCATCATCCGTAGTAGCATGGCACAATGAAGCGGTTTTATTGGAATTCATGATTATTTCAGGACTCTTGTTCTAACATTCTAACCTTCACTTAGGGACATAAAAATTTTAGAATATTTTTTATTCATAAAAATTAAATTTAGACATAAAAAAAATTATAATAATTTATATATATTATTTTTCTAAGTGAGTTAAACTGTATTCATGTTTTAGATTACGTTAAATTCATTACATTTTTAATTTCTTTAGTGTTGTTAATTTATGTGTAATTTTAATCAAATATTTTATTCGAATAATTAGTGCTCATTTTTTTAATTACATCAACCAAATCTTCTATCAATTTATCATGTAATTTTTAACACAAATAGCAACGTGACACATTCACTAATATAGTCATCTAAAAAGGATATAAGGTTTCCATTCCAAATTTTCAATTTATAATGTAATGCTAAAATATTATATGCTTTATAGTTCTTATCAAAGAAAGCATATAGTTAAGCTTATTTCTAAGAAAAATAAGGGCCGGTCTAATATATTTTTAGGTTTAAAACGAATTTTAAAGTGAAACTTTTAAAAATTAATAATAATTTTTTTTAAATGATAAAAATATAATAAAAATAATTATATTTTTGTTAAAAGTTTATCTTTCGTGTTTTTAAGGATGCAGTATTATTTATTAAATTATTGTAATCAATTTCTTTTAATATTTCTTTTTCAATTGATATTAAAGTCAACTGATTGAATCTTTGTTGAAATATTTTTAATCTTAAATAAGATTTAATTAATTTTAATTTTAAAAAACTTATTTCTATAAATGCAAGATTTATCAAAATTGTTAACATTACTCTATAAGCAATATATGTATTTGAAAAAGAATAAATTATTTTTATATAATTAAATATGTCAATTGGTGTATCAATTCAACTTGTATAATTAATCTCTTGTAATTTTAAATTCAGTAAATAAATATATTTTATCAATATCATAGTGTTTGTTATTTTTTAATGAATGTTCAAAGTTAAGATAATTTTCTTTTAACTTTTTATTATCCAATAAGTTTAATTTTTGACTGCTAAATAGAAAATTAAAAATATATTCATATATTTTAATATTATTTGTGAAAGTTAACATGTGTTAATTGTGAGATAACTAAAAAGTATGTTGAAAATTGAGATTAGTGATCTAATAAGCAATTCAAGAATAAAGGAATATAAAGAGAAAAGAATAAAATAAGTGAATTTGGAGGTAATTTTGGTGAGAATTAAGTATTGATGAACCTTTGATATAGTCAACTAAGAAATGTCTTTATTAATTGAAATTAATGAGTAATTATTATTTTTCTTTTAATCTTCAAAATAATTACTTTTTAAGTGAGAATAAATAACAGAAAAATTATGGGTCTTACAAATATTATATAAATACTAATATTAAATGACTTTTTTTAAGGGTTTAAAACAAAGACTTTATTTGCTTTATGAAAGGGTCAATCCTGCTTAACTCTTAGGTTAAAAATATGTAAAGTCCTTGTGTTAATCATAATAAATAAAATATCAGAATATGATTTAACAACAAAAACTAATTTTATTGTTTTATTTGTCCTTAACAAGTTTATATCTACTTAAGTATATATGGACTGTCACTCATGAATTTGTATATTCATACATTTTATTTGTTTCATTCAAAGGGACGATAAGTCTATAAAAAAAACATTTTATGATATATAAGTTAGAAAGCTTATATAAAAAGATTTAACATTTCATTTTTCAACAAAAAGACAAAAGTATAACAATAATGTAAAGTCCCTATGCTTTAATGACAATAAACAAATTATAGGAATATGTTTTCATAATAAAGACTAATCTTGCTGTCGCATTATTTGTTCACAACATATTTATATTTACTCAAATACACATAGATTGTTAATAACTAGTTTATTTGTCCACATACTTTATTTACTTAATCCAACGGGAGATAAGTCTACAAAGAAAGACATTTTTTCTAATGTAAGTTGGAAATTTTAATGAAAAAATTTATCCCATGTTTGGTTCCAAGTAAATAGAGACAAAAAGGAAGAAAGATGAAAGAAGAGAATAAAAATAAGAAATTAGTGGTAGTTTGGTTGAGTGAAAAAAAAAGGAAAATTTAAAAAAAAAAATCATGGACATCACAAATAAAAACTTTTGCACAAAGATAAGAATTGTATGAAAATCACCTTGTTTTACATGTTGCTTTTCTATTGCATGATCTCTCTCTCATAAATATATACATCATATTGCATATAATAATAATAAAATTGAATTATAAAAATAAAAATAAAAAATAATATTAAATAATAATAATAATAAATATATTTTTATTTAATATTAGTTTATTTATTTATTATTTTTTACTTGTCAATCAACTTTAATTTAAATATTTTTTCTCTATTTCATTTTATTTATTTTCAACCAAACAACTTCTATATTTCTACTTTATTTTTCTTATTTTCTTTTCTCACTTATTCACTTTCATTCTTAATGTTTCTTTCCTTACAATCAAACATAGGGTTAACGCTTTGTCCTTCAAAAAAAAAGTAAAAGACTGCCAACTCCTACATTAAAAGAGTAAAAAAAGTATAAAACAATGGACAAGACAACATAAATAATAGTGACAAAGTATCTAGCTCTATAAAAAGAATATCATTACATATTCTATGATGTCAATACCAAAAAAAGAATATAAGCATAATATTTATTAAACCTATGGGATTAGTTGGTAAAAATCTTAATTAAATACATCAACATTCAAATTATAAAGAACAAAAAGAGACTTTCAACTGTCAATAACAAACATTTTTCATCTCTTTATAAAAGTAAGAAGAACAAAATGCAAAGGATTTTTCTTATATGAAGTGAATTGACTAGAGTTTTAAGTGCTTTAAATTCTTTGCAATTTAATTAAACATTATTTTAGTGTATAGGTTATTAAAGTCTTTATTTGTCATCTAGGACAACAATCTTATCATATCCCTTGTAAGTATTTCTTAGGGATTTGCATAAAGCTTGAAAAGGCTTGGTGAATAAATTATTAGAACATTGAAAAGTCCAAAACTCAAGTTCAAGATCCCTTGCAAAATTTAGGAGGGCCCATGACAAGAGCCATAGCTAAAGAGGCTCAAGAAGCACTTAAACATGTCTTGAATAATTTATTGGAGACCCATCAACAAAATTTAGCCCAACCTTTGGAATTTAGAGTTTTCACATGCAATACCTATTGGGAATGAGAAAAGTAGAACTCAAAGAGTCAATCTAAAGCTACAAGACTAAACTTTCACCTCTATTTGGAAACACTCAAATGCGAGTTCTATAGTGAAAGATATGGTGATGTGCTAATAAGATGTCATTTTCCATGGTCAGGCTACACAAGTTACCAATTTTTGCATCATCCCTTCTTAAGAAATGCCCGTTTAGAACCTTCTACAAAGGGGTTCTCATTAATAAAGTCGTTGCCTAAAAAGGAAAGGACCAATAACTATATTGGAGTGTAACTCCTAAAAAAGCTTGAACAAAGAATACTCGTCATTTAAAATTTTGTTTCTAGTAACTTTGTTTAGTGAAAATAATGGTGGATTGTCAAAGATTATTCATTATCTCTAGGTGAAATAAATCAATATAAAACTCTTCACGTGTTTTTTCTTTATCCCATATTTACTATTGGTTACAAAGGTAGTTGACTATGTTATCCATCCCCTTCCATTTTGCATAGGTTATTTAAATAATATTGCTCATTTTTTACACTAAGACAAAGCATTTGTTTGTTTAATAAATGTGTTTTAAGAGAACATTTGAAAAAAAAAATATAATTCAACTTCCTTCTCATATTTTCCTATAACTTATGGCATGAAAGGGAAGCAAGAAACAAGCCTTTCATGAGGAAGATATCAAAGATGAATAATTTGTCCCTACATATACACCATGTTACAAGCTTTGAAAAATGATAGGGTGGAGCTTATTGACAAAATGATCCATGCTAGGTAGACTAATTTCATAGGGATGAATGACTCTCAATATCCAAACCTATATACAATGTTCTAGTTGAATGTTGAAAAGAAAAATGAAACTTTGGTGGGCTACATAGATGATAAGCCCATCATTATCTCTAAAAACATTATAGCAAGGTTTATCGTTTGTATTGAAAATGATATTAATCACAAGCACAACTAGGGAAAAAAAATATCTAGTAAAAGAAACAAACATTGCTCTTTAAGACAAGGAAAAAGTGGAAGATGATAAGGCTTTAAATATGATCCTTAAGGCCAAGATCCTTTGTGTTTTTCTCTCACACATCGTCTTACCAATAAAGTCCTTTAAGGACTTAATCACACAATTGAACAAATTTTGTTTGTTCCATATTTTAAGAAATAAAAAGGTGAACCTCCTAAGATTAATTGTCCAACACTAGATTAATATATTCCATTTGAATCAAACGTTACTTTGTACTATGTTGTTTATAAAGTTTCTAAGGACAACATGGGTTTGATTTCTAGGTTATGAGATTGGAAGACCTGGGAGTGGGATTATTGTCATCAACTTAAGAAATACAAGAGTAGTGTTTGTCTTCCTTGCCTACAAAGTCAAAGCAAAAGTTAAGAAAGAACCATATAAAATTGGTAAAAGTTAAGAAGATATATGAAGAAATTGATGAAGATTAATACATCTTGACTTCATATCATCCCAAAGATTACTTAAATATTATAATAAAATTACTTAAATGTCCTTGTTTAAGTAATTTTGTTTGGATTTGTGAGATTTAAGTATTGTACTTTGTTAACTTTTGTTTAGAATTATGAGATTAAAATATTTTAGTTTCTTAATTTTTTATTAGACTTATGAGATTGAAGAATTTTTAAATTCAAATTAGTTTTTAAATTGAATAATCTTGATTAGTATAAAGAATATTTGACTAATTTTAAATTTGATCATTAAACTATTTTTTTAAGAAACTATTAGAATAAATAAAAATTAAAGTTAATTTTTTAAAAAAAAATCAATAAATATCCATGGATATATGTAGATACTCAAAAATATTAAAAAAATTCACAAGTATCCACTTAATGGATACCAATGCAAGTACAAGACAAACACAGGATAAATATTTATCCATCAAGTGGGTAGCAAGTAGCTACTAACTATGCATACCCTACTTCATCACCATACTCATATCTTGTTAAAGATACTTCTACCATACAAGAGAATTTTATTGTTGTCAAGAGATCTTAAACTTTATTCCACATGAAAATATATTTTAATCAACTTCAATCATATTTTAGTCAAAATTAACAGTCTCATCTCGTACGTGTCACTATGTTTCATTCGTATCAAAGAATTTTGTCATTGTCAAAAAAAATTGGACTTTAGTCCACATAAAAGTACAATTCAACCAATTTTAGTTATATTTAGATCAAAATCATCGGTCTCATCTTAGTTGAATCATTATCATCTTATTTATTATTATAACTTAATTTTTTCTAAAACTTGATTATTTGAAAAAAAAGACTAACTTAGATTTAGAAATAACATAATTTAGAACAAATTTTAATGTATATATTCATATTTTCTAGACAATTTCATTAATATATTTAATAAGAGAAATAAGATAAGAATGACTAATGTTTTCGGTAGACTTTCGCTCTTAGGAAATAAAGTAATGAACAACAAAATGTAACACCATTGGAAGTGAAATGTGACTCTTGTAATCTATAGATTAAAATGAATGATCTATTAGTTTTTATTTTTTTATTACATATTATTGAATCTATTATATATATATATATATAACATAAAGTCTCATGCTTCCCTAAAAAAACATAAAATCTTATGTAAAGTACCTAAAACTTAACCGCTAATATAGACCGACCCTAGAAGGTTTACATTGTGCTATATCTGATAAGTTTGCGTCACGTTAATTATCTTCATTAGCTATTGGATAATAAATTCAGAGGACTTAATTAATCTGTTTAATTAATTAAAAATTTGAGAAACATGATTAGAGTAAAAAAGAATACAATTTTGCTTTTCCTATTTTACTTAATTCGCAATTCCGATTACTTATAAATAAATTAAAAATATTTTATCTCCACAGTTTTTTTAAATAAAAAATTTTGATTTAATTATCAATTTTTAGAACATTGATTATTAATAAAAAAATAATCATTATAATATTAAATTAATTATTAATTTAATTAGCAAAACATTCAATTTTAAAAAATAATCAAAAATGCTACTTATTAAAAAAAACTTAATATTATAACATTATATAAATGATTTAATGGTTAACATCTTTTTATTACCAGTCAACGTCTTGAAATAGATAGTTAAATTAAAATATTTGATTTTGAAAAATAGAAAAATAAATGTTTCTATTTTTAATATGAGAACAAAAATTACAGATCGAGTAAAATAAGATAATTAAAACTATAGTTTAACCTAAAAAAAGTTATATAAAGACTAAAATTTTATATAAATCATAATAAAATGACCATAAGTATTATGAAACTTTTAAAATAATATAAGTAAAAAAAATGTAACATTCCTTTGTTTGATTGAATTTTGAGTTGAGCATCTGCTATATCAACGGAAACAAGAAACCACCAGCTAACCTCGATTCTTTCATATTTGATTTTGGGTGAAAGGACTATAGCACGATCTCACGGTACCGCCAAAGTCAAAATAAACATTATAGTGGAATTAAATCTGTTGTTCTCTTTTTTTTGTTTTTTCTTGCTCTCTATGCTTGTCTTGTTATCCCAATTAATTGAATAACGGAAATTTAATAAATAATAATAATTATGAGAAAATATTATTATTTGAAAGACTTTTTTTTGTTAAGTCAACATCATTTAAGAGAGAGAAAAAAAATAACATTTGCATTGCAACAACTAGCTTAATTATATCTGGTGTGGTATAAAACGTATGTTGAAATAGAGAAATTTATTGAGCTATTTAATGGATATTTAATAATGTGATTGTATTGATATCCTTACTTTTATATATCTTAAACCCACTCCAATATGATTTGAGTATGATACTCTATATGTTGAATCCAAATATAATTACATTGCAATTACAGCATGTGTGTGTGTGTTGATCGAGACAATTATTTAGCATTGTTATTATTCGATTTTTGACAAATACTAAACCATGTAATGTGCCCATCATATAGTTAACATAGGTTAAAAATCTATAATTAATGAATGATTTTTCACTCATCTTTGTTTCTAAATGGTGTCCACATATACAACAACCACTCTTACTTAACACCACATAGGAACATATTTGCTTGCGTCATGACCAAGCACTAAACCAAAATTCCATTTGGGGGTCAACGAATCAAGCACCTCCCACTTCCCATAAATTAAACAAACAGAGAAAATATATAATAAAAAAAGAGAAATTATAATAAGAGGACGATAAAAATAGAGACACATAGTATCTGCCTTACTTTTTCTGATCCTTCTGTTATAAATATAAAAGAGGATTCTAGTAATTGCTAGGAATATGGGTTTGTTTTGGAAAATGTGAAAAGGAATCATTGGGGTGAAAATTGAAGTTGCACAGTGCCGTGGACAAGCAAGGTGTTGTGTGAAACTGGGTCTTCTTTTTAAATTATTTTGCTTTTTCGGTCTATAAAAAGGCCAATTCTCGTCTTGAGGGTCATCCACAAACTTACAAGTCACAACCCATAGCTGGTTAGAGTTTGTGTGAGTTTTGTGTGTCACCTTGGTGCATACAAGATGGAGGACCAAAATGGTAGTGGTAAGTTGAGCCAAGGGTTTCGCAAGATGAAGCCTTACCTTGCTATATTGTCCCTTCAGTTTGGCTACTCAGGGATGTATATCATCACTATGGTTTCTTTCAAGCATGGCATGAGTCATTGGATACTCTCAGTCTACCGTCATGTAGTTGCCGCTATTATAATTGTCCCTTTTGCGCTTGTTCTTGAAAGGTATCTAAATATCTCTCTCTTTTTCTTTCTCTTCCTCTTCCTCTTCCTCTTTCAGTGTCTACATGTGTATGTGTCCCACTACCCAATTGGCAGCAACTTTTGTTGTTCCAAATTCCCAATATCCTTATAATTTTTTTCCCGCATCAGCTTAACAATAAGGTTTTGTTTTGATCCACAATCTTTGCAGAAAAATAAGACCAAAGATGACTCTTCCCATCTTCCTGAGGATAGTGGCACTTGGTTTCCTTGAGTAAGGCTCTTCACCTTATTTCCAACTACCATGTTCGCAGTATCGAATCGTACATTTAATATGTTTGTTCCCAGTCTCTTCATGGATTAGATCAGGCGTCATAATATTTTTAATATTACACATGCATGCATGCACGCTATACATATAATATAACCTTTTCTTTTGTATTCATTTTGTTAGGTAGCATAAAATCTATATTCTTTCTTATTGAGTGAAGGAAATTAAAAATATTTTCCTAAGGTATATAAATATTCAAACAATAAAATATTCACTTTGAATTTCATTTTTTAACTTCTTTTTAAATATTTTTGCTTGCACTTGTTTCACTCTGGTACTGTTTTTCTTATTTACACGACGGTCATAAATACAAGATTAAGAATAGAAACAGACAACACATTTCGACAACACTTACAATAAACACACAAGTCCAAAATCAAATGAATAAGTATATTAACTAAATACCTATATAAATATATATTTGACTTATAAATAATTAAATATATCAATGCATAAACAATATTTGAGGATTTTGTTTGCCCTTATTTTTATTCAGCCGATAATTGATTGTATTATGTATTTTCATAAAAATGAAATCCTTAAACTAACAATTATCTGGAGAGATATGGATATATAGATAAAAATATTCTCCAAATCTATTACCAAAAACTAATACAAACGACTGAAACGAGATTTTATAACCTGATAGTGACGTTCATATATAATGCTCCACCTTTACTAGAGGACGCATCATACCGAGGAAAGTGACACACCAGAGATAATCATTAACAAAACGCAATGTTTTCCATCATAATTTCATTACTTTCTTACTTACCAATAATTTCAGTTCCTGTTGTTATTTTATACAAAGCATGCTACGGAAATGCTGGCAAGGCATATGTTGTTGGTAACATGGTCCGTACGAGGCCGAATTGATAGGATGAGCACCGAGCACTTATACATAATTAAATAAAACTGCAAGTATGCGGGAAAACACCGATACACTTAGAAAATAAGTATTTATTTCACAAGTTAGTGTGAAATAATTTAGGCACACCTTGTGCTTATTTTAAGCATTTTTTAATAATAATTTTTTTAGCTTTCCCTGAAAAAAATTACAAATTAATGTGACGCACACCCATCAAACTGAGACAAAAATATTGTTTGTTCAAATTCACCTGTAAAATGGTATTTGATGGGAAGAAAATGAAGAAAAGAGAAATTTATATTAAAAAATGTCTGATTTAAAATTTTGGAGGATATAGAAGGAGAATGGAAGCAAAATTTCTTCTTTGTCAATTTTAACTTCCCTCTAAATTAAAGAAAGTTTTATACTAATTAAATTAAATTATCCTTAAATAATTTAAACAAACCGTCTACAATTATAATGTCTCTTATAACCTATAGATAAAAAAAATTCCCCAGTCTTTGATCGTCTAGCAGTGACGTGAACGAGGAAAAAGTTATTTAACGATAGATCTTTATAAAATCGTTGTGGCTATAAGTTGATTTTATTCTATAAATTGTAAAGAAGTTACAGATAAAAAATTTCTAAAGGTTTTGTTTTTCGCGGCTACAAGTACAACCTGTCCGATGTATAATTAATAACTTTGTTGGTGATGAAATGGAACAGGCCAGTGCTAGATCAGAACTTGTACAACATGGGTATGAAGATGACCTCAACAACGTTTGCATCCGCCACTGTTAATGTCCTCCCGGCCATTACTTTTATAATGGCACTTATTTTCAGGTAAAAGCTTCAACACTGTTCACCGTTGTATTAATGCAAGTTTGCGTGCTTACGCAAAGGAAAAAGGCTAGTTCCTAGTTGCATTCCAAAGAATAATAGGATCCAACTATATGGAATCCACTTTGCATGCATGACATGGGGCCTCTACTTGACAAATGATGTCACAAGCTATTTTGTGCCATATCCACACTCTTTGCAATATCCATTCTTAAAATATTAAACCTTGATTGATTCCATGTGGTCCAATGCTATCGCTTATATGCAAATTGGATTAAACAACATCATTTTTGTGTCAAGAGATATGCATATCATATAAGATTCTTCCAATTTTCTTTATTATTCACTGTTGAAGATTTATTCTAGTGAATCTAATGATATGAAAATTATTGTACCAACCAGGCTAGAGAAGGTCAACTTGAGAAAATTTCACAGCCTAGCCAAGGTCATTGGAACCGTTATCACAGTTTCAGGAGCTATGGTTATGACTCTGTACAAAGGCCCTGCCTTCCAAATCATAAAGGGGGGAGGAGCAATCAACCACCATAGCAACGCCAGCAGCAGTACCACCGAATCCTCTGACCAGCACTGGATAGTTGGCACAGCAATGCTCATATCAAGTTGTGCTAGTTGGGCTGGCTTCTTCATTTTGCAAGTATGTTTTTCAATTTATTAAAAAAAAAAAATTAATAACATATCACGTAAAAATTCGTAAGACCATATAGTCTCGAACGATGTAATAATTTTTCAGAGTGTAATTAATAATCTGACTTTGTGTTACTTTTTTTTTTTTTTTTGGTGGAACTATTAGTCATTCACTTTGAAGAAATACCCGGCAGAGCTCTCACTCACAGCTTGGATTTGCGTGATGGGTATTATTGAGGGTTCAATCGCATCACTTATATTTGAACGAGACTTTAGTGTATGGGCCATAGGTTGGGACTCAAGGCTTCTTGCTTGTGTTTATTCTGTGAGTACCTTAATTTCCTTAGTAATTAAAATTAAAATCATTGCATGATGGTGATTCTAATTAATTATTCAACTATCTAACTAATTTGTGATAAATAATAACCAGGGGGTGATATGCTCTGGAATGGCATACTATATACAAGGGGTTGTAACCAGGGAACGTGGACCAGTGTTCGTGACTTCTTTTAGCCCTCTATGTATGATTATAACCGCTGCATTGGGCTCTCTTGTCTTAGCCGAACAAGTTCATCTAGGAAGGTATGTATGAATTTTCTCCTAAAATATTTGCATCAATCAAATTAATAGCAAATCCTAAATTTACGTGTGATTAATTAATGTGCTAATTAAATTTATTGTGTTTTTTTTTTTAATTGGTTCTCAGTATATTTGGAGCCATTCTCATTGTGTGCGGACTCTACACTGTGGTGTGGGGCAAAAGCAAAGACAGTCAGAACACAACAGAAATAGAGAAAGGCGAAAGGCGAGAATTGCCAATAAAGGACGGTACAAAATCAGCGTCAGACATTTTTGATGGCATTGAGATCAATGTTCCTGCGGAGGTGTTGAAGAAAGGAGGAGGGAAAAATGTCCCACCAGCAATAACATCATGAAGGTCCTTTTATAGGATTGGCACTAAAAATTTTCCTATAAGCTTAAGCTAGATTGAGGTCAAGAAAGATTTTGTGCAGCGTGAAAATCTTTACCTGCCTCACTAGCTTCATTTTCATTGCGCATCTCTTGTATCCCTTTAACTTTATTCCGTGTTTTGAGAAAGTAGAACGTCAATCAAATAATGCAATAATAATGCTATTTCACTGTTTTTTGTACTTCTAGTACTTTCGTTTCAAAAAAAAAAAAAATTTCCCTCGCGTTGAGGTTCTTATCTAATCATATGTGTCATGTGCTCAAAGCAAATATTTTATCTCGGACTTTGTGGCTGAAGTGAGAAGAAATAAGATAGTTGATTTACTTTTTACATTAGTATCCTCACTTTTTCACTCCTACTCCTATTACTCATGGGTATTATATAGCATTAACTGATTTTGGATGTTCATTTAAATTATAATTGACATAATCCATTATATGCTCCATGCATATATAATCAATTATGTCATGTATATAATCAAATATATGAAACTAATAAAAAGTAAAAAAAAAAAAAAAAAACTAACTCGAGTAAGAATAAAATAATATTTTTTATAATTATTCTATTTCTATTTTTAAAATTTTAATTTTTACTTTTTTTTTTTAAATCAAATTATTTCTATTTTTTCTTTCCACTTTTTTTCTACCTACTTCTTTTCCCTCTATTTCCTTTCTCATTATCAAACATAATCTATAAGAAAATCAAACATACCAAGACCTCTAAGTGTAACTGTGAAAATGGTCCAATTTATTCAACTGTTTTTGGATTAACGTTTGAAAACATCTAAATAGTAGTTTATCGTAACTCTTTTCAAAGACACCCTTCGCAGTTCACCAAGGTTGATGTTTTCATCAGATATTTGTTTATTTGGGGGTGGGGGTGTTGAACATTGATATGTTAATAATATTTTATTTATATGGATTAAGCTTAATAAATGATGCACAAATAAAAATTAAAATTGTAATTATTCACAAATTTGATTATATGTATAACAAATGATGCTAAAATTAAAAATAAAGATTGCGTTTATTCACTAATTTTATTATATGTATAAGTTTAAAACTAGTTAAATATTTCATACAGAAGCTTATAATTCTTTTATATATCTCTAATATACACAAGAGAATAATTTAAATACATGGTAAGAGTACAGCATTTTTATACACGTGTTGACAATAAAATGGTTTTGAGGATTACATTCAATTCTATGTTGTAATTTAATTCGAATTTTTATGGAATATTTTAACTGCTTGATTCTATATAAATGACAACATAAAAACTTAGAATCAAATTCTCTTTGACTTTAAGGGAACTAGTAGTATTTAACTTTCAAGTAATGGAATATATAAGAGTTAAGATTTTAATTCTTTAATTCAACTAAAATTTTAATTTCCAAACAATTATAAATAACTAATTTTAATTTAGTTATTAAGCAACCGAATGCATTCACTAAAATTACTTTGCAATATTGAATAAGTCCAATGAGTTATTTCCAAAGCATTAATAATGTTTAGTGAATGATTTAAACATAAGACAAATTAAAGAAATACAGTTGATCAATATGAGAGACTACATTGGTTGGATATATTTCTTCGAACTTTACTAGCAAGTTGTAAAAAGAACATTAATTTGACACTGAATGATTTGATCCTATATATGCGTACATGAGGTCATTTTGGCATATATTTATATGCCAAATGTTTGAGGAATTTTTTGGGTGCAAAGTATTCTAGGATTCGACATATTAAATTGAGAAAGATCTTATATGTTAAAAAATAACACGAAGAGCAACATATTGTAGAAAGATTTAGAAGTACCCAATATTAAATTGACTTCGTTTCACACCGATTTAATTCTACTTTAAATTTGAGCTACTCTATTTAGATTCGTGTAAAATAGAAATATTAAAGTTAAGTTTTAACAAACTTCATGTTCAAAATTCAAATTCTTGATCAGTGGTCAAGTTCAAACAACTTCATGTTAATTCGTTCTAACTTATACATATATGACATAACTAGTCTAATAAGTTACTCATACTAATTACCTAGTTTACCAATCAAACTGGCAGATTCAAACTGGTTCTTATAAAGCTATTTCCAACTTATTAATTGTAGAATAAGATCACACGACATTAATCATTAATTAGAATTGAATTATTGATCCTACACATGCCATTTCTGAGGTCATTCTGTATGTGTATATGCCAAATGTTCGAGGAATTTTTTGGTACAATATATTCTAGGATTTGACAATGTGGTTTTTGTGTCAGCAATTCCATTATGGATACAAACAGCAGTACATGTACAACGAAGAGAATCAAATTCAGATTCAGATTCAGATTCCTCCCAACTTACTTCTGTCACAAAGATCCCTATCCTAACTAAGCAACACGTGCCGCCTCTACACTTGCCACAGGCAGCAAGACAAATACTACTAAATAAATAAAGATAAATTATATGCACATAAACGAAAGTTGTTAAATGTGATGCACATATTTTATAGAAAAATATCTAAATTAAGTGACAAAAATATTTAGTCACAAGTTCTAAATTGTTTTAGATTTTTATTTTTTTACACAAGTATCTTACTTACAAAACAATCAAGTCTAAAACATTGTCGTCTATTAAGTATAAATATTTTTTGAACATTAATTTATCATATTATAAGAAAATAACCTTTTTTTTTTTTGTTAGATTCAAGCTCCTTTATGAATTATTTAATAGTTATGAGTTTCACAACATATATGAATGTATCTAGATTGAAATAAATAAAACATTGAAAATCTTAGAAGAAACATTTTCCACAGTACATTTAAATGGTAGAGTTACGTGTCCCTCGCGCCTCTAACAAGTCAAGAAATTCTCAATACAAAATTCTCTACATAGTAAGTCTTCTTCCATTAATCTCCACTAATATATCTTCTAATACCTAATTAATTCCTCTCTTCAGATTCCAGCTAAAACCCGGAGGATGAATTGAAGCATGCTTTAGAATAAAGCTTCTGACAAGTTGAAATGAACTTTCCACTTCATGTTGGGGGGGGGTGTTGGCTTGCTTTTCCAATGTCCATGGGTTGTAGGTCATCACATTACTAGAATTATTTAGCCGTACGTCATTTCCACTTTCCCTGCTAACTTCTACGACCAACATTTGCCACGCGTTGCAAGTTTTCTTCTCTCTCTCTCTCTCTCGTAGTAATCAAGTGGTCTCTTTGTTGTTTCCCTGTCATACCCCAATTTGTTTTGTTCCATTGGAAGTCGGCAAATTATACTTCATACACATACAATTTGGGGATAGGATATGCTTCTCACAATATCACATTTACTACTTACTGTCCCTCTGGTCTATGCTTACATGTCGCCAATAACTTCTTTTATCTACCTCAAATTAAATTAGCTTTGAAAAAAAAAAAAAAATAGCAAATAGATGGCGGATCAATCTTCAATTACAAACATTGTGTCGGGCAATTCCACTATATTCCTTTGCAAAGTTCGTCCACACACAATATCATATCTAACTGCTAAACAACACGGGGCAGAAAAAAAAAAAAACAAGTAAATCATCAGAATCTTTAGCTTAAGCGGTAGGATAGATTTTGGTACTAGAATTATTTAGATTCTAATAAGTTGAATATTTGTACCCCAAATGGGTGGATGATTTTGGTTTCCTATCTCACTTCTATCAATTTCATTGGTGTTACTACTTTTCTTCTCGAATGTCCTTAGCTAGCACTAGCATGATATATGAGATTGAGATACACTTGTATTTACCGTCCAAGTTAGCTAGTACACACCCCATTGCTAACTTTCCTGTTTGGGCATTCATCTTATGGACAAGTGGTAACCTATCATCTCCAACTTATATTGGCTTAGTGGTTGGTAGGTCCAACCCTACATGCTAGCTTATCAAATCTGCTAACTTCTCTATCACAATAGTTGCTTCCACAATTTAACTTCGAAACTCAACAACATCTTCGATTAGAAACATATGAGTGATTTGTTATGTGGGTTTTTTTTTTTATGAATTCTTGTGAGTCAATTAGTGAGAAAGGAACAACATAATTCAGTAAAAAATTGAACTTCTTACATATTATATCACAATATTTAAAACTATGATCACGTTGGCTATTAGTTAAGTAATCATTTTAATTAAAAATACATAATTATATTGTCAAGAATTGTTAAATAATGAAAATAATTTAATCCCTTATTCTTGAACTTTTGAAGTTGTGTCAGTTTTCTTGAATTCCAACTCAACGTGATAGATCAGTACTAATGCGTCGTGTTCATGAACGACGTGCGATGCTTTAATACTAAAGTAGAATTGGCTACATATTACTTAATTGGACACTAACGCGTGACAAATTAAGATGGATGCATGGATTGCGATTTTATGTTTCTTGGAGTTTGGAGGAGACACTAGCTACCATGGCCATAAGATGCATCATTATTGTACAAAAATTAAAGCGTCCATGCTCCAGACAGAAAGAAATTGGACGCTACTACTTTCTTACTAAAGAAATCTCACCTTTTTGACCGAAATAAAGACCAGAATACTTTTTTAGAGATAATAATGGCTTTATAATTTTATAACGTCAACAAAGTCCAAAAAAATTCCAACATCAAAATACCTAGTCACGAACATGACTTTTTGCATGAGCAATCCGATAGTTATGCCCGAAACGAAACATAACATTATTGAGCGTGTGTTTGTGTGTTACGTTATTTGTCATAAAGTTTATGTTTTGTGGCACGTAGTTTATATAGTGGTTAGGAAAACAATTCTCAAAAGTTAAAATCAACATCACACATTTACAGGTTTAATTAATTAAGTTTGTAATTGCATCAAAAAGCTCTTATATGATTTTTTTTTTATTTTCTATTTCCTACTTTATTATTATTTTGTTACATAATGCATAAGCTTTAATTTAGTGCACCAAAAAAATATTTGCTTTTATTCAGTGGCAGAGCCACATTCAAATGAATATCGACATCTACCCTTTTTAAGTAAGTTTTTACAAATTATTTGGTATGATTGTACGGGAATGCGTAGAAAAGTATTACATACATTATTTAGTACTGCATATAATCGTTTGATGAACCAATACATCTTTACATTTATCCCTATTGGTCCAAAGCTAGCCATGAAGTTACTAAAACAATATATATACCATGTTAAACTAAACAAAAGTTCCATATTACATTTAATTACACCTGCACTTCCGAAAAAGAAAGAAAGAAGGAAAAACGTAAATAGTTTAAATTTTCAAAAGTTTATCACACTTTTAAAGTGTCATTTAAAAGAAACAAGGACTTTTAAAAAGTAGTTAGATCGATTTGAAAGGAAACAAACACTTGCATTTAATATTCACGCTACGTGCAAAAGCCAGTCATGTGTGAGAGCAAATTACATGTTGACCAAATTAATTGCACTTTTTGTTTATGTAATTTTTAATCATAATTTTGATTTATTTATTTCAATTATATGTATATAATTTTAAAATTTTTTAAATTAAGTAATTTTAGTTTATTTGTTAGATGATCATTTATTGACTATTCATTTACTCTAATATGTATGATTAATTATGACATAATACTTTGATATTGACGTAACATCTAATGTCGATGTGGTAATACACTTAATGCTGACATAGATGCTTATAAGTAATACTAACATAAGATTAACTTGCTAACTGAGTCACTTACATGTTTTTTTTCCTTTTTATCATGTTCCTATTTCTTTAACTTGTCTTTTTCCATCACAACACTTATGTTATATTATTTATTTTAATATTATAATATTTATGTTATTATAATCCATAAAATTAAAATAATAAAAATCTAACATTAAATAAAAATTTATTTCACACAATTACGATACTTTAAAAATTAAAAGTGTAGCTAAATCATCCAACAATAAAACTACATATGAAATATTATTTATACTATAACTAAATAAACCAATGACTTAGCTATGTTAAAAGTGTAAGAGATCATATCTCACCTCCACCATTTTACTCTTTTACAATTTTCTTAATCACGTGTTTTCTAAGTTAGGATGGGATTTGATCTCATGATCGCATATCATCATCCCTTTAACAATTGACTAATTTTTTTTTATAGCATAAATAATATTTTATATATATCATTACTCTTGCATTGGTTAATTGTATTTTTAGATACTAATTACAATTTTATAAAATTAATTTTTGTTTAAATTAATTTTTAATATTTTTATTTTAAAAATTGAAAAATAACATAAATAATAGAATATTAAAATGAATAATATAATATTAAATATTATGCAAAGGGTAATTTAGAAGAAAAAAATTATGAGTAGTTAATAGAAGGTTAAAATTTGTCAAAACAAAGTTTAAAGATATACCTGATATGGATTTTTTTAAGAAATTGGAAGATGTCAAGATGCTAATATCACCCAATTCTTAATATGTAACTTAGTAATTTCAATCCAAACTCTAATTAATCTGAATTTAGTCAAATCCTAATTTAAAATTAATTTGAAGGTTAAACTTTATAAATTTTTAGTTAATATTGTTTTGATCAAATGAAGTAACTAAGTGCGTTTAACCGATATTTTTGGCATTCCAAAGTACAAAAGACGAGTAATGTATGATCCTTCAAGCTTTTTCAATCGATCAAATTCAAAAGGTGTACTTAGAGTGCTCTAATAATCTATGAAGTATTTTTTAAACTCTTTTTATAGGATTTAACCACTTATATTTTCTTTTAATATTGTTTGTGCCTCAGAGTATTATATTTTTTTAGAAAAATGATATGGATTGAACAAACGACTTTATTACATGATTTTGGTTGTAATTTGAAAGTCTTATGTTAAACATGGAACTATGAGAAATAAGACTAAGATAAAAGGTCAACCAACACAATTAAACCATGGAAATCATTCTTGGAACATCAAGTACATAAAGCGAAGACAAAATTCTGATCGCATGAAATCACGAACATTTGAAGCAAAAATAAATTATTCTACCTTCCTACTTCCGGGTGGTAGAATAAGCGTCAAGCAATTACCAAACACGTTGCAATATTTATTTGATCTTCCACTATCAAGCAATGGTGCACAATCAAAACCCATATAAATTCATTTGTTTTACATAATTAGGGGATTTATTGACATTTTTTCATAGCTTCAGGTGGATTTTGTCTCTCTTTCTCCCAGATCTTTGTTGGTACATATGCAAAGAAAATAGGATAGAAGTTTAGATATCTTCAAGAATCTATGGAATTTTCATTTCTTTTCGTTCACTTGTTTTTTTAAGCAAAAACATATTATTTTAAAAAATATATATACTTAAGCACAAGATGAACAAAAGTTTTAGGACACTGAGTCGATAATGCAAGAAGTAGCAAAACAACTCATTACACAACGACAACAAAAACATTACCTACAAAAGAAATCGAAAAACTACAAACAACACGTACTGAGCCAATAAAAACAAACCCTGCAAAAGCCATAAGCCTCCTTCGTAGAAGCTATAACAGACGCCCAAATAATTTGCAAAAAGTCTTCAATAGAAAAATATAGACCACTAGAGAATTAAAAGCAAAAATCAACATGAATCAGTTCCTTGGTATCCCTCAAGGAAATAAAACACTAGCTTACTAAATAGCTCAACCAGACTATTTTCTAAAATAATAGCTTCGTAATTTTAAACCCCCCCCCCCCCCCCCCCGCCCACCCCCCCCCCCCCCCGCGCCCCGCCCCCACCCCCGCCCACCCTCCAACCACCACCCACAACGAAACCACACCCCAAGCCAGCAAA